>JAQHUG010000015.1:4311581-4324661 GCA_028555095.1 Dicrostonyx torquatus
GTGAGGGCTAGCCAAGAAGAGGCTAGAGATAATGGGCCAGGCAGAGTTTGAATGAATGCCATTCTCATGTGGCTATTTCAGGTGCAGGCGGCCAGCGGCTGAGCGGGCCAGAGGCTGGCGGCTGGGGAACATAACCCACATCTCTCCCCTAATTACAACAAGGATGACCTTTACTGAGTGTTGAGAGTCTGGCATCTTGGGAGCTTGAGTCAAGCACAAATGGTTTGAGTAAAAGCCCACATACTCAAAATCTTGGTATCAAAACCACGAAGCCAAGGTAATGCTTAATCAAGTTGGTCAAGAGGTATTCCAAGAACAAGAAATCACAAAAGGAAGAGAATGAAATTCTAATAGATGGATAAAGTTTAGTAGAAGGCATTATGGCCACACAATTATGGTAGGGTATTGAGCAGATCAATTAGAGCACAGCTAAGTTCATTATTGGATCACTTATAGTCATAATTTTAAAATTATCTTGATGTTGGTAGAAACTGAACTAAGAGAAAGAACATTATTCATCTTAAAAATCAGTACAATGCAATAATGATATATTAGGTAGTAGGCAGACTATCCTAAATTGCAAAAGATTTACCTTTATCAGTTTGTTTACAGACTGGTTGGAAGCATACATTTTACATATAAATTTGTTTACATTTTATATAGAATAATTGTCACGGTGTTTTTGAGTCTAGATCAGGTCAAATACGAACATGAGAAGAAGTGTAACTGAGCCGGAAAACTACAACAGAACCTACCCACGTTGTAGAAAAGCAGGAACGCCTTGAGAAGGTATCTTCTGACCTTGGAGTTCTGACCACTTCTGTGGTTTCCTCCAGTTAGTCCTGAACCCAGAACTGCGCAATACCCACCATAGTAAATCCCTTCACAACTGCCTTCTGTAGCAAAAGTTGGCTAGGCAAGGTTTATTGGGTACTAGGTCATAGCAAAGCGCAGTAATGAGAGAATAAAAGCTCATCACCATGAAACTGGGATCATTTGTCAGTAGGATCTCTTTATTAATGGCAGTTAGGTTCAACAAGCTCTTGACCTGGGCCTACTGTAGTGAAAACTGTTTCTCTTTTCAGAGGCCCTTCTTACTACATCCTTGTATAGGATTTCCAACTATATAAGCCACATCTTGAAGGCCAATAGAAATATAAAGCACCAGGGTACAATAAAAATACTGCCTCCAATTATGACAAAATTATAAATATAAATAAAAATAAAAACATTAAGAAAAATACATAAACTTAGAATATGCCAAAAGTACAGTGGACTAGAGTTTAGGAAGTGGAAGCAGACTGTCTGTTTTCGTCTGGGAACTCCTGATCCCAGAGCTCATCTGGAGCCTGAGTCTTTTTGTAATTGAACCTCCTAACCTCTCATAGTGTGATGCCGAGAATACGGAAGCTGACTTGAGATCCCTAAACACTTATTTTAAAGGGAAGGAAACTTTTCCTTACAACATTGCTGATCAAAATTTATGGGGCAGCTGGTCTGCCCTGCAATAATGTACCTTATCTCTTAGATTGCTATTTTCAAATAACCATGCCCATATCCTATATTGGGATGAGAGTGAAAGTCTGGGAAAAAAGACTGAATAGATCTTGCTCGTATGGGCCAAATGTTCTGATTGTTCATGTCTCCCTACCATGATTCTATTGAAGTCTTTCTTCTCAGTGTGGATGTATTTGGAGATGGCAGTAGTTAAAGTTACATGAGGTCACTATGGTTGTATTTTCATCCAGTAGGATTTGAATTAGGTAGGGCCACAGAAGATGGGAAATATGAAACTCTGCAGGCTTTGACTAATGACAAAGAAACTTAATCAAACACACAGGTGTATTGGCTTGGAAATTAAGTGCACATTATCGTCCTTAGATTTCTGGAGTTTTTTCTTTATACACACATTTTTGATCTTCAAAATTAAAAGATAAAAGTGAAATTAACAGCAGAAAAAGAGCAATCTTTGCAGACACTTAAAGGGAATTTGTATCCATACCTTACATCTCTTGGAGTCCCATTATGAAAACTTTCACAAGGGCAACGTTTGTCCCATTCAAACAGAAGGTCCTTGAGGACCTTAACCTTATTCCTCATCCCATCAAAACCAAAGGAAATGACTCACAGGGAAGAATAGAGGTTAAAATTTTAGTTCCTCATCTAAGGCATGCAAATTGTCTGATTATAAATACGAACATTGAAAAAACAAATACACTTGCCTCCTGGGTCTCCTATAAATAACTCTGCTTTAGGCTTAACAACCCTATCAGCAGAAATAACCCTGCTGGATATGGTATGTGGTCAGCTTTCCTATGCAGAACCATGTATTTGTCCTTATAGAGCTAGAATCATACTCTATGCTTTTGTCCCACATTTTTAAACATGCAGTGCTATTATACCCATAAAATAAGTTTTTGTAATCATTTTTAATAGTTACTGCATTTTAAATCAAACAGCATAATTTATTTCCCCATTTTCTGTTTGGGCATTCAGATTGCACCTATGCAAATTTATATTCACATAATTACATAGTGAACATTCACATGCCTGTCTATATTATAAATGCTTGTCTTTAGTTAGGGTCACTATTAAACTCTCAGCTGATATCAGTACTGAATTATAGTGGGTTGGCCACAGCACCTACTGAATGAATTCCTATGCTCAAATCTGCCTTGTTCACAAATATTTCTGACTGTAAAACCAGCTATCCATTGTGGTCTTCTAAAATTGCAAAGACAAATAAAATACACTGTAGATTGAGTTCTAGTCTGTGTCAAGCATTGTGTTGAACATCTTTAAGAAGATCACCTAGCAGCATTACTGAAGGTGTTTATCAGTTGTACAAATTTCCCAGTAGAATTATTGGGGTCACTTATGTACAACACCATCAAATCATCTGCAAATAAAGATACTTTGATTTCTTTCTTTCCAATTTGTATCCTCTTGACCTACTTTAGTTGTCACATTGCTCTAGATAAAACTTCAAGTATCATATTGAATAGATATGGAGAAAGTAAACATCCTTGTCTTGTCCCTGACTTCGGTAGAATTGCTTCACGTTCCATTCCATTTTTTTATGTTGGCTATCTGTTTGCTGTATATTGCCTTATGTTTAGATATGTCCCTTGTATCCCTGATCTCTCTAATACTTTTACCAAGAAGGAGAGTTGGATTTTGTCATAGACTTTTTTGCAGAGACCCACAGTCAAACATTAGGTGGAGCTCAGGGAATACTAAGGAAGATGGGGAGAAAGGATTGTGGGAGCCAGAGGGGTCAAAGATACCACAGAAAATCCACAGAATCAACCTGGACTCAGAGGGTCTAATGGAGACTGAACCACACCAACCAGGAAGTCTGCATGACTTCCTGACTTGGGCCCTCTGCACATATGTTGCAGCTGTATAGCTTGGTCTTGTTGTGGAACTCTGAACAATGGGAGCAGGAGCTGTCTCTGACTCTGTTGCCTACCTTTAGGACCCTTTCCTCCTACCAGGTTGCCTTGTCCAGCCTTACTAGGAGAAAAGGTGCATATTTTCTCTGCAACTTGATATACCATGGATTTTTGAGACCTGCCCTTTTATGAAGAGAAATTTAGTAAGAGTGGACTGGGAGTAGGAGGCAAAAAGAAGGAACTGGGAAGATAAGAGGGAGGGGAAACTGCAGTCCAGATGTGAAAACAAAACAAGAAGTAAATACAGAAGAAGAAGGATGAGGAGGAGGAAGAGGAAGAATGGGAAGAAGAAGAAGGAGAAGAAAATGAGGAGGAGGAGGAAGAGGAGACCTATACCAAAAATAGTGCTTTAACTTTGAAGGATATTTAAACACACACACACACACACACACACACACACACACACACACTTTCCCTTATAGTTTAAATGAAAGATCCTTCTAGGAGTCTTTAGCAATCTCATCCAGCAGTCTGATCCTGCAAAGACCTCAAGAGTCCCACCCTAAACGACATCTCCAATGAGTAGGGCTGTCTGAGAGGGCACACTCCAGTTCAGAGGATATACCAGAGAAGCTGTCCAGTGGGAAATGCTGGTGAATTAGAAGGTAGGATTTTGTGCACTCAGGTGAATTCTAAATAGCTCATTAGAGTATTGTGGTATCAGCTACAAAAAATAAAAAAGCTGTAAAGGAAAAATCTTTACAATTTTTCTTGCTGTTAACTTATTCTTGATAGATAGTGACCAGCTTTAATACAAATAGGATGTTTTTACTACATCCCCCTCCTAGTGTTTTCCCATCCTCTGCTCTCCCCATTTCTTCCTCCCTCTAGTCTACTTCTTTCCTCCAGCCTCCTTCTGCTTTCATGTCCCACACATACATGTCACATATACACAACACATGCATATTTCTGCACAGCTTTAGGGATTCCGTATACAATCTCTGATGCACAAATGAGAGAAAACAAGACATTTGTCTTTCTGGGTCGGGCTTGCTTCAGTTCAATTGATTATCTCCATTTCCATACATATGTCATCAAATGTCATAGTTTTATTCTTCTTTGTGGCTGAATATAAACTCTATTGTGTATAGCATATGTCTTTTGCTTTTATCCATTGGTTGACAGACAAATATGCTGGTTCCACAACAGTTAGGTATTGTGAGGAGGGCTTCAGAAAACGTGGATGTGTAGATGCCTCTGTGAGTGCTGTTTAATGGGTCAGCTAAAAGGGATGGTGTAGCTGGGCCATACAGTAGTTCTAGTTTCACTTATTTATTGGCTTTTAGAAAGAAACATATTGACTTCCACTGTAGCTTGGGCAAAATGAGAAATCTTGAATTATAAGTCACTAGCTGTCTCTAAAAGAATAGGGAAATAGTGTTCTGAGATTTTCTTGTCTTTTAAATGTAGTATATGTATTCTCAGAGGGACACGACCAAAGTACAAACACCATTCTCCTCTCCCTAAAATTGCAAGCTGTAAGTGAAAGTATGAATTTTAGTGAAAACCTCACTTACTCCAATGAACAGAAGTCTGTATCCTTCTCATTTAAATGGCACAATTGAAGCTAAGGAAGTCTCAGATTAGTTTAAACTCAGAAGACAAAAATAGGAGTCATACTTTGATGCTGTACTAGATATTTTTCTTAACACTGAGACAAAATGCTGAACACAAGCAAACAGTGTACTTCACAGCTTGATAGTGAAGCAGGCATGGCTGTAAGACTGGCTCTAGTTGCGGCAGCAGGAACAGGAGGTGGCTGATCACACTGTGCCCACAGTCACAGCCAGGAGGCAGGGAGATGAATGGTGCTGCTATCCTTCCTTTCTTCTTTTCAGTTGATTTGTTATCCAAGCCCATTAAATGGCACCACCTAGTCTGGGCAAGTCTTGCTATTTCAGTCAGAGTTCTCTACACCTCCCTGAGGTGTAACCCCTAGGTGCCTCCAGTCACATCCAGTTGGCCTACAAGATATACCATCGCAAACACCAAGAATTATTTGAAAAGGATGAAAATCCTTTCTTCACTTTACCATTTTGCAGTGTTCTGTTGTTTGTGCTACCCACGGAAGCTGTTGAACAGGAATCAATCTTTCAGAGCAGCGCCAGAAAAATGCTACTTTACTTCCTGTGGATGAATCACTGTACACCAGGGTGGGAAAGGCGGATGCTAGCAGCTCCAGCATTCAGCGACATACAACCTTTCAAAAAATTAAACTTATGCCACTTAGCCAAATGAAGTGAAGCAGAAGGAGCAAGATTCACCATAAAACTCATCCTCTGCACGTTTCAATACCCAGATACTCGGGGCTGGAGAGATGGCTCAGTGGTTAAGAGCATTGCCTGCTCTTCCAAAGGTCCTGAGTTCAATTCCCAGAAACCACATGGTGGCTCACAACCATCTATAATGAGGTCTGGGGCCCTCTTCTGGCCTGCAGACATAGACACAGACAGAATATTGTATACATAATAAATATTAAAAAAAATACCCAGACACTCTCACTTCTTCTCCATCCCCCTTTACCTTCCAGCAGACATAGAGGCCACAGTCAGTTTGGCCAAGAAAGATAAACATGAGAGTGACACATTAATCACCCAGTTTATACATCATATAAATTATAATTTATATTTACAGCCCCGCCCCCACCCACGGAATCAAGACTATTGCCAAGGCTTTACAGTGAATGTGAGGTTATGCTCGCCATGCTCCCAGAGAGCTCCTGCAATTGTTGGTTTGCATGATGCCCTGCAACCACAGGAAGCGTCCAGTAGCCAGTAGTGGTAGTAGCTTTAATGGGTTGCAAGCAAGAACTTTGTGAGCTGTGATGAATCTGCCTTACGGATTTACGAGAAAGTAAATGTGAGCAGGAAGAGGCACCCACAGCCTCTCTTGCCCCAGACACTGGCTCAGGCAAGAGGGAGTCTTCCATGATGCAAATCACCCAGGACCTGAGGACTGAAGTTTCATTATGTATCATTGGTTTTGTCAAAGTTTAGTATTAACCCAGTGGTTGATACTGGCTGCTATTTATTTGATGAGAAATCCTTTTTACTTTCTATATTTTATTTTGTTTGCTTAGTTTTTGTTTTAGTCTACTTATTTTCAAAAATAAAAAAATGTGTATAGCTGTTTTTCTGCATGTGTGTCTATGTATCATGTGCATTCCTGGTGTCTGCAGAGACCAGAAGAAGTTGTTGGATCCCCTAGCACTGGAGTTACAGACAATGTTGAGGACCATGTGGGTGCTGTGAACAGAACCTGGGTTCTCTGGAAGAGAAAGCAGTGCTCTTGGCGCCTGGGTCATTTCTTCAGCTGCTTATTTCTCTTGTTGCTTGGTAAAGGAAATGATGGAGAGGGGAGAGGAAGCAAGGGAGAAACCCTGAGGGCATCAGGCTATGGATTATGAATTATTAAAAATGTCACTATCTTGACCAACAGTTTGCTTATGAGAGAGGTTAAGTTGCCTATAATATTACAGTTGTTAATTACGGTTGTACATAGTCTTTCATTCACACTTTATTTTTAACTTTTTGTCATTTTATGTGCATAGTGTTTGCCTGCACATAGGTACGGGCATCATAATGTCTAATGTGTCATCATACGTGTCTAATGCCCTCAGAGGCCAGCAGAGAACATCAGACCCCTCAAGCCTGGAGTGACATACTGTTGTGAGCTGCCATGTGGGTGCTGGTAATCGTACTTACGTCCTGTAGATCAGCAGCCAACGTTTGAAACCACTGAGTCATCTCTCCAGGCCTTCGTTTGTACTTCAGTTAGAAAGCATTGATGGAAGACTCAAGCATTTGGGTTTGGTCTAATCTACATTGTTCTAAATAACAAAACAAAAACCCTGGGCAGCTTGAGCTCCATGAGAGCAGGCTCCACAGAGTGCTGTATTTCCAAGGCTTCGCACAATGTCTAACACATGCCTATTTTTCAATAAATGCAAGTTGAACACGTTTTGTTTGCCGTATTCATTACTTCCAACTTCTATAACAAATCAGAAATAAAACCCCTAAATAATGTGCTTTATTTCTAAGCGTCATACAGCTTCCCTTGCAATGTTACATGTGTATTTTTAAGCCGCCCATTCTTTGTTTATATTAATGAAAATAAACAATATGCTGTGGCTGAACTTATCCAAGGTTCCAGTTCAATGAGCCATGCTTATGCTTTTAATCTGTAATACATTTGATAAAAGTCACATTGGCAATATGCTTACGTATCTCACAAACAAGGTATATCAGTCAGCCCACCTTCTACAGCTTTATAGTATAGGCATTTGTGATAAGTCAGAAGAAATAAAGCAGAGGCCAGCTTTCTCAGCAACGGGAAGATGCCGTGTTTCAGAGACTAAGAGCCAGTGGGCTTCAAAAGGATCTTTTTGGATTAATTCAGCTGACCTTCCAGGCTTCACTTTCTATCTCTGTTTAACCAGGGAGGAGTTCCCAGTGGCATTACTCAAGCTCATACACGTTCTAGAAGGCAGACCAAGGCTTCTCAACATACAGGCCCAAAGAGAGGATGTTGGGCTGAGAGAGTGGCTAATTTATGGGCCGGGTGTTACCATGTCACAATGCCAGATCTCTCTGGCAGGAAGCAGTGTAACTGCCTGAAATATTCAGAGCCTGTCTTTGTGGGGATTTAAATTAGAGACACAGAGAGACCTCTGGGAATTTGAGTCTCTGTAGCACATAATGCAGGCAGACAGAACAACAGTGCAGTTATGAGACAGGGCAAGCCACGAGCAGGCAGACTCTGGGGCAGCTGAATCTCCAGAAGAGGACCCTGGCTCACAAGGACAGCCAGGACTATTCAGTCACAGTGCCGTCAGGAAGCTGAACCCAGAGCTGTCCTCAAATGACTTCCCTCCAGATCCCTGAGGCGGGGGATGGAGGCCGTGGTGGTGAAGAGGGCTGTTCTTGTTCTTTTGCCTTCCTATCTCTTCAGCGAATCTACAACTATCTAATTAACGCATGCGTGGCTTCAGAGCTCCTCCAGCTTTAAGACCCTAGAATTATATGAGGCATATAAAAACGTGAAGCTCATTAATTCAGACTTCATAGTCCTAATGCTGGATTTGTTTATGTTAGATAACAACAAGTTTATTTTTGTTCAACAGAATAATAGATGCCTCAGATTATAAAGAAGCGGGTAGAGAAGTTGTTAAAAATTAGGGAGACTGGTTGTCAGGATAATTTATCAAAAATGTATGATTTTTTTTCTACTTCAATGGGGTAGAGTAAATCAATGTTTGCCTCTTCATTCCTTTTAAAGTAAATTTTTACTCTTTTTCTATGATTCAGTGTGCAATTATTAGAACATAGAAACATAGAATTTATTAAAAAGCACATGGTATTTTATACTAGATAAAGTAAAGATGCAATAAAAGAAAGATCCCAGCATGTTTGTTTTTGGTATCCACTTGGTGTACATGTCTTTGCACATGTGTATTCTCAGTAGACTGCAGGCAACCCCAAGACAAGTTGAAAGACAGATAAGTTACAAATACATTCGACAGATAAACACTGAATACATTGTGTGGATGGCATGTGACCAAGCACAGAGCGGGACTATCTCCATCCCTCTAGAGCTCTGTATTCAGAGAATTCCTTATGCTTGACTGGAAATGATATTTAAACAATCCATCTACATGACTGGTTAAAAACACCTACATGATACCAACTAGACATTGTTATTTTCTATAGCCCCTTTCTATATTTCAGACTTTTGCCTCTAAGGCCACCATAAAAATAAAAAGTACTGAGAGGATTAGCTGGAACACTGAAACAAGTGAAAGAAATAAAAAGATCCAAATTAGGAAGAAAGATGTAAAATTTTTTATTCACAGATGATATGATCTTATATATTTAGATAACTCCAATTATTACACACGTACACCAATTCAACCAATACAGCTAGATTGCAAGTTATAATCAATACTGGTGTAGGAGGGTCCTTCTGTATTTCTGTTGCTTTCATTGGTTGAATAAAGAAACTGCCTTGGCCTTTTAATAGGGCAGCACTTAGGTGGGTGGAGTAGACAGACCAGAGTTCTGGGATGAAAGGTAGTGTGGGAGATGCCATGCTTCTCCGACCTGAGATGGATGTAGGTTAGGATCTTTCCCGGTAAGCCACCACCCCGTGGTGATGCACAGATTACTAGATATGGGTTAAATTAATATGTGAGAGTTAGCCAAGAAAAGGCTAGAGCTTATGGGCCAAGCAGTAATTTAATTAATACAGTTTGTGTGTAATTATTTCAGGTATAAGTTAGCCAGAACCAAAAGCAGGCCTGTGGCTGGGAGCCAGGAGCCAGGGAATGCAGCCCTCATAGCCTGCTCCTCCTCATTGCAAAACAATACACAAAAAATCAATTACATTTCTACACACTAACAGTAAATGTCCCAAATATGAACTAAAATATTAATTTCAGCTACAATATCATGGTAAAGAATAAAATATTGGGGCTGGAGTGGTGGCTTAATGCTAAAAATCACTTTCTGCTCTTCCAGAGGACCTGAATTTGATCTCCTCACCAGTGGCTACAAGTCCAACTTTTGTGATATGATACCTTCTTCTGCTTTCTGGGGGTATACATATGTAGCATATACTCACACAAACTCATAAATGACTATTTTTAAAAATGATTGAAAAATAGCATACCTAGAAACAAATGCAAAAAACTGAAAATATTAATATGTGAATTGTACAAAGTAAAATGCAAGAAGACAAATATATGGAGAGATATTCTTTGTTCCTGGATTAGGAGATTTATTATTTTAAATATGTCTATAGAACCCAAAATGCTGTTCAGGTTTAATATAATTCTATTCAAACTCCAATGACACTTTTTTGAGGAATGAATAAATCCATTCTCAATATGGAATTTCAAAGACCCTGCACACCCAAAATAATCTTGCAAAAGAAGAACAAAGTGGAAGGTTTCAGCATTCTTAATTTTAGAAACTTAATACAAGTTTAGAGTAACATAATTGGTGCACATAAACATATATATATGTGTGTATATAGAATGTATATATAATAAAAGTGAGTAAAAAGCTCAGAAGCAAAGGTTTATGCATACAGTCAAATGATCTTCAGCAGAGGCATCAAAACTATTCAGTGGGAAAGCCTACCACAATGCAGGCATTATGGTTTCATTGTAAAAGGACTCCCACAGGATCATGGGTTTGACTACTTCGTCCCCAGTTACCGAAACTAGGAGATGGGTCTTCCAGTGATGGGGTCTCCCCAAAGGACATGGGTCATTGGGTATATGGCATGAGGTTCTGGTTCCTATCCAAGTATCTTTCCTTCCTCATCCACTAATGTGAATGAGCATGATTCTGACACTGTGGAGCCAGTTGCTACCATGCCTTCTGTAAAACAGACTAGATGGTAAGTTCCCAAGAATGTAAACCTAGATGAGCCTTTTCTTCCTTCAATTGTTTCTATTAGTTACTTTGTCACCAACTAATACAGGAAGTTGGCACCCTAAAGTGGAGCTGCCATGGCTGTAAGAAATCTAACATGTGGTTCTTGGGCCTTGGAACTAGTTTGCTCTCCTAGATTGCTCTCCTGAGGGAATTTGTCACAGCATCAAGAAAAGCTACTAATATACACTGGGTGACCCTTGAGGGCATTATGCTAAGCTGAAGAATTGGTTAGTGAAAGAAGCCACCCAAAGGAAGAAATATATTGTGTTATATACTTTCTACGCAGGATTAGAATAGCCACATTTATAGAGGCAAAAAGTAGAACAGGTTGGGAGAGAGGAGGAAATGGGGAGTTAGTGTTTAGTAAATATATATGTTTGATTTGATGATGACGAAGGTGTATCAAAACTAGATGGAAATGGTGATTGCAGAATGGCAGCATAGTTAATCCCACTGAACCGCTTGGAAGTGAATAAAATGGTAATATATTTATTTATATCACAGTGAGAAAGACAATTGTCCAAATGTATGCTAGCAGTTCCCTAGTGACATTGCTGATGGCACATGTTCTATTGTTAATATGAGTCAATTTTAGTTGTCAGCTCAGCTGGATGCCAAGGGATATCTATAGAGATGGCAAAGCATTATTCTGATGTGTGTCAATGAAATCAATATGTAAGTCAGAGATCTGAATAGGGACGATATAGCATCAGTGTTTATCTTGAGTACCACTCAGTCAGCCAGGGACAAGGATGGAACAAACAGCTGGAGGGAAGATGTTGGTGAAGCATCCCATCCTGGAGAAAGGGGTGGTTATGGGCTTGTGCCTCCATGGTTGGTTTCTATATTTGGGTGCTGGGGATCCAAACTCAAGTCCTTAAGTTTGCATAGAAAGCACTTTAACAATGGAACCATCTCCTAAACCCTTCTGCGGCTGTACAAAGGCTTCCCCCATCTGAGGATGTCTGAATAGTCTCCTTTAACTAGAAACGGTAAGTCAACATCACCTTCTCCTGCTAGATCCAGAATTGAAATTCATTTTCTTTTTTCTCTAATATGATAAAAAAAATTTCACTGGCATATAAAACCACAATGGAAGATCAATGAAATGATCATCTCCACTAAAATACCAGACTATGAAACCAATCTAAAATTCCATTAAAAACAAAAACAATCCAAAATTAGGCTGAAAACCTCATTCCAAACACAAACTTCAGCTCAAAATCTCAGATGATGTTCTGTGGTCTTATTTTGATGTTCTTTGGCTATTTTTATCCTGTGATAGAATTTTTTTGTCTGCTCCCACACAGGTCAATTTTCACTGACATTTCTAATCAAACTAAACTCAAGACAGGAAACCTTATAATAAAGCCATCATCCTCGGCTTCCACACTATAAACTGAGGCATAGACTAAAGAAGAAAGCACAGTTCTAAGCGTGTGTTGATCTTCAGATTTATTTGAATATTTGCACTGAGTATGAATTTGATACTTACGTAAGTGGAAAGGGACAATAATATAAACCATTCCTCCTTCTGATGAAAAGGATTGAGTTGGAGAATGTGATGTCTGGTCAACTTGAGGAGATCTAGCCTCACCCAGGAGACATGTCTATGAGAGGAGAGAAGACCGGTCCTCAGAGTGAGTAACCTCTTCATCCATGAGGAAAGAGCCCAAGGAAGAGCAGGGACAACTTAACAGCCTTCATTTCCTGAGCAAGCAGGGGCCCCGCAGGGATGGCTACTGCTGCCATCCTCTGTTGAGCTCATTGACTCCAGCCATTCAATGTGGATTCCATCCAAAGATCCATCAGAAGCCCCTTAGCGCTGGATAGGCCTGCAGAGGTGTGTAGCTTTGTGGACCAAGCAACTACCAAGGGTTCTGTGTCTCCAGAATAAAAGCAGCCATAGCTGGCATATCCACCCTCGGTCATGGGAAACAATCCAATAAATCAAATCCCCCTTTCTAATACCTCTATCTCCATTCTGTGGCTTCTGTTCCTTAGAGAACCTCATGTAATAAAAAAATGAAACACCAAACAACTTCCTTAACATCTCAAAAACACAAAGGTACATGCTACCATCTCTGTAAAGCATTCCTACTTGTCAAAACAAGTGGCTTCCAGAGCTTCTAGTTTTCAGTTATTTCAGAAACTCATCAAATATGCAAAAAAATCAGGACTGTGTA
>JAQHUG010000015.1:4416205-4458990 GCA_028555095.1 Dicrostonyx torquatus
GCATTTAATTGGGGGCTTTCTTACAGTTTCAGAGAATGATCATCATGGCAGGGAGTGTGGTGTTATGCAGGCAAGCTGAAAGTTTACCTTGGATGCACAGGTAGGAGAAAGAGAAAAAGAAAGAGTGAGAAGTGTGTGTGGGGGGGAATAATAGGAATAAGGCTTTTCAAACCTCAAAGTCCATGCCAGCAGACACACCTCCTCCAGCAAGGATTAGGAACCCGCTAACCCTTCCTAGCCAGTCCACTATCTGGAAACAAACATTCAAATATGGGAGCCTATGGGGGCCATTCACATTTGAACTACCTCACTACTCAATAATTAATAAAACACTTGAAATATTAGGAAAGCAGATTCCTGGTTACAAAGACTGATGACCATCAGGCATTTTGAAGGCAGCATATACTTGATGATTTTGAACATATAGTAAGTAGAATGCATGTCAAGGAGAGAAGTCTAGAGTGTGCTTGCTCAAGGTGGGAAGTAAATGAAATCAGCCTGCGTAGCCGCTAGAGGGAGGAAGGGAAAAAAATAAGACAGGCACAGGCATAATTGGAATCACAGTCAAATCGAGGATGATGGAAAGAAACGTTCTTGTTATTTGAAAACCTGTGCTTTTTTATTACATTAATTTATTTCCTCATAGTGTGTGTACATACGTGACTGTGTATGTGTATAGACATGTGTGCCACAGCATGTGTGTGGAGGTCAGAGGACCACTGCTTGAATGATTAGGTTCTTTCTTTACACCATGTGACTCCCACAGGGAGGACTAAAGCTGGCCAACTTGGCAGCATGAGCTTTTTATTGGTTGAGTCATCTCACTGGCCCACCATGATTCTTTTAATTAGATATAATACAAAAAGATAAATTGATTTAAACAGGTTTCTTATCATTATGTTTTAAAATCAAAACTGTGATTTCTGTGCATCCATATACCAACATACATGTTTGTCTAATTGACCTTGTAAATATACTATTCATGCTAAATATATTATAAATAACCGAGAAAGAAACTTTCATTCATAGTTAATGACAAAACAGTGCATTTACCTTGCAGAGATCTGAAAACTATCAATTTTTTCCCTTACAAAAAAAGAAATACTGGCAAGATTTTATTGATTTATATTCTTTCTTGGCCTCAATCTAATCTCAAAGATCTCAAAGATTTTTACTTTTATCTCCACAGAATTTCCATAGATACCTCGTATATCTGCATCCTTATCTTTGTTATTTCACTTCCCCAGTGTACATTATGACAGAATCTGTTTTTATTTCTACACAACCAAAGGAATATGTCAGTCAAGTTTAATGACATCCTCTGGAGAAAATTACTGGGAGTGATTCAGATCCATTGCTTTCTTGGAGAGAAAGTATTAATAAGCTCACCTTTTGCTCACACTGTTAAGTCCTGGTAGGCTTCTTCAAAGGAGCATTAAGTCTTTTGTTTCCTCTGGTCACTTGGTAAATTGCCTTTTCCATTATCCAGAAGACAGCCTTGGAGATTCATGGAAGAAATGCCTTCAAATTAGGAAGAATGCTGAGAATTGCTACTGTATAATGAGCTCCTTTAAACTATTATAATTATAGCCTTTTCTATATGTATGCATGTACATGCATGCATGTATAGGTATGTATGAGAGTATACAGGCATGTAAAATAATATTTGGGACTTTAGTTATGCTGTAGTATTAGCATTAGTTAATTTGAAGGTTTTCCAGCTATTATAGAAATCTGACTTTATTTTTTTTTAAGATTTATTTATTTATTATGTATGAAATCTGACTTTATAGTCAAGACACTCAAAAGCAGCACCACTGATAGCTCTGGTCAATGGGAACTGCCCAGTAGATATGACAAGATGTCCAGTGCCATCTCTGGTTTCTACCCACAGATATCAACAACTAGGTCCTTCAACAAAAGGTATTTCTTGTCATTGCTAAATGTCTCCAGGAAGCAAAACCATATCCTGATACAAACTGCTATGCTATGTTGAAATTTATCTCCCCTGGAGAATCTATAATGATATGTTGGTTGCAGTAGGAACCACTTGGCTTTGCAATTCAGAGGATCTTTCTTTATCTTGTGGAGCTGTGCATATTACTCAAGGATCTTAATTCTAGGAGTTCAAGACATCAGTTGTAGATGAAGACTGATTTGTTTGTTTCCTAGCTGCCCAGACCTGAAATAATTACACAGAAACTATATTAATTAAAATACTGCTTGGCCTATTAGCTTAGGCTTCATATTAACTAACTCTTAAATCTTAAATTAACCTATTTCTATTAATATGCATATTGCCATGAGATTGTGGCCTAATGGTAAGGTTCTGGCTGATGGCTCACATCTTTCTCCTTCTGCAGCTACATGATGACTCTTTGACTCTGCCTACTCTCTCTCTCTATCTCTAAGTTCAGATTTCCACCTGACTTTATTCTGCCCTGTCAAAGACCCAAAGCAGATTCTTTATTAACCAATGGAAATAAAACATATTCACAGCACACAGAGCAGAATCCCACATCACTTCCCCTTTTCTATCTAAATGAAAAGGAAGGTTTTAACTTTAACATAGTAAAATTACATATAACAAAGTAGGTATCAAGCAAGAATTATAGTTACAATATTTAGTCCATTTACATTTGGCAAATTAAGGAAAATACTCTATAATCAATCCTATCTTTGTGAGTCTAAAGTTTTATATCTAATTTATCTTTTATAATTATAACTATCTTTCTTTAACTCCATCAAATACTCTGGAAGGATAAAATAATACCTAAGTAAACAGGAACTGAATTGTAAGCAATTTCCAAAACTATAGAATTGACAGAGACATCTCACTATCTAGGCAGTCAACCAGAGTCCTTCTGTAATGTTGTAGCATCCATCTTTAGACCACAAGCCAATCCTATCTGTCATACTTTTTGATGAGGCAGGAAATTTCAAAGACAGTTTTGCCTATAGTGGAAGTTTGTAGGTCACTTTCTTCTGTGTCCTGCAGAATGCCTGGCAGACTCTTTCATGAAGTAGGAACCCTGAAGGACTGTCTAATCTTCTTTTGGCAACTTCAGCAGTCATTTTCTGTGTGTCCAGTTCACACAGCATACCATCAAGCAGTCCAGGCAAGAGCAGTTTCTTGCCCAAATGTCTAGCCTTGTCACATTGAAGGCAAATTCCATAATGAGTTTCTTCAATGTCCATCAACCTCTCTGAAGTAATTGGTGCTGCCAGAGCAGACATGTCTCACTGTTGAGAAAAGTCTAAGATCTTAAAACATTTTAAATGCCATATTCTGTATGTCTTTGAAAGAATTGAAGAATACCTATCCATTTGAAATATATCTCTGTACATCTAGAAAACCTAACTAATGTGACTACAATTTTGACTATTATAAATTACTATCTATTAATCTATATTTCTTGACTATACATTATATTTTTAAATGATTTAAACAATACCTTAAGCAAGAGCAAAAATACATATAACAAAATTGACCTTAAATTTGTATTAATAAACCAAGATCCATAAGCATTTGCCTTTATAGCATATCTCCCTTTAAATGTAAACAAACATTTATAAGTAATCATTTAGGGAATTTGGGCATTGTTCTCTGGACTACTTCCTGCTGATTGGGAGTGCTGTTAGTCAGGTCTGTCATGGGGTATCCTGTCTGGTAGGTAGTTCCTCCTAAGCCAGTAGTCCTGCAGCTGCCATGGATGTTGGACCATCTGGACCATTGCTTCAGGGGGTCTTGTTTTATCAAGCCATATTAGCAGGTAAGGAATCTACAGCTTTTTATCCTCTGTGGAAACAAAAGCAGAACCTCTTTTTCAAAGCAAAATATGCTTAGACCCAAATTTTGAAGTCAAGATACCTTTAAAATATGTATGTTAGTTTAGCTTAACAGCCTGTATAATGAAATGTCTCTCTGTACTTAGCTCATTCACAGTCAAAAAATTCAAAGACAAAACAATAGTATATATAATCCAGACTCTCTGTATATATTCTGTCTTTATGTGGCTTACTTTTCTTTACTTCTTTAATTTATGACTGTCTTGCTCTTTTATATTACTTTTACTGTCTCTTTAAATATTTTGTTTTATTTTTAAAAATTGTTTCTTTTTATAACTATCTATACTCTTTTTCTTCTCTCTCCCAAGCCTACATACATTTATCCAACACTGTGACACAGTCAGAGGTAGGTCCTTTTCATCTGAATTTGTCTTTATTGCATATTTGTCATCATTTTCTGACCAGGAGCACTTTTCTTTAAATGCTAAGCAGGCATGGCTAAAACCAACTCCATGGCCCTGCCTGTTTGTTCTGCCCAGTCAACATGGTGGAGGCATGTTCACTGCCTCTGCAAGTCATGCACAGTGCCCCAGCTCCAGGGACATAACCAGTCTATGTCACCATTAAGCAACTAGAAGCATGCTGCTCACAAACTCCATTTAAATGAAGAATCTCTCAAAAGAGCCAGAGTTCATGCTGCCAGCATGAACCAGGAAGCCCTTTCTTAAAGAAGTTGTGCAACCTTCACTGCCAATGCTGAGTCAGGGAGACCTCTCTTAAAGGAACCGTGGTGCCCTTGCTCACCACCAACAAACAGAGCCCTAAACTCTGTTCTTTTGTGTCTAGAATTCCTTTCCAACTCTCTCAGGTTTTATGTGGATGTAGTCAGCTCACATTGGTGCACCATTTTGTAGACGGAGACTGCTCATTCATTTCCCAGCCACCCAGACCTGAAATAATAACACAGGAACTATATTAATTAAGACACTGCTTGGCCTATTAGCTTAGGCTTCTTATTAACTGACTCTTACATCTTAAATTAACCCATTTCTATTAATCTGTGTATTGCCATGAGGTTGTAGCTTACTGGTAAAGTTCTGGCTGGCAGCTATATAATATCTCCTTGACTCCACCTACTCTCTCTCTAATCTCTGTTCAGATTTTCCACCCAAAGAAGATTCCTTATTAATCAATAGTAATAAAACTGAATAGATTCATAGTATACAGAGGGACTCCCATAACAATCAGCATCTTGGTACTTTGACTTTCTGAGACAGAGGATGGTCTCAATTAAAACAACAGCAGCAAAACACTAACTTAAGAACATTACAGAGTTCTATCTTATAAATACTACTTTTATTTTGTTTTGTTTTATTTTAAAGACTGATAGTATTTGGCTTTACCCTAGGTTCCTCGACTATCTGGTCTCTGAATCTTGCTCACTCATGCAGCATTGGGCATGGGTTACATCTCATGGAATGGGCCTTAAGTCAAATCAGATATTTGTTGGTTACTCCCACAAGCTTTCTACTGCCATTGTCCTAGCACATGTTGCAGACAGAACTTCATTGCATATCAAAGATTTGTGGCTGGCTTGGTGTTCATGTTTCTCTTTTAGTAGCATTCAGAATACCCTCATGTACCAAAGACACTAGAAATTAGGGGTGAAGGCTCTACATAGGCACCAGCTTGACATCTCCATATTCAATGAGTTATATAAGGATTGTCTTCATCAGTGGGGTCTTGTTATCAGTTTGTGGAGAGAAAACTCTTATCTTGGCAACAACCTGGGTTACTTGGTGATTCCCATGGGACCCCCTTATGGCCAACAAGCCAGCAAGGTATAACTCAATTCCAGTATTGGAAACTTCATTTCATAACAAGGGATGGCTCTGTTTCCCCTATTAATTGGAGATTTCATTTAGATTGCTTTCATATATGCATATATTTTAGAAAATTTCTATGTTATTAGGTCTCCAAACTATCCATCAAATGCCCATTAATTTCAACTGACTCCCCTTGTATTTCCTTCTTCAATCTCCTCTTCCCTCCTGAAATCCACTTGATCATCCCATCCATTTTCCCCATACCATCCATAAGTATCTGCTCTATTCACCTTTTCTAGCACATTCTATCTGTAACCTCTAGTTCCTTACTTTATGTCTACTCTCTGCGGTTCTCTGAGGTTCAGTAGATTGTAGCTTGGTCATGATAGACTTAACAGCTAAGCTACAGAGCTGGGGGATTGGACTCGCAAGAATAGTGGGAGAGTTGAAGATCTGAAGCAAAAAAAAAATCACTGTGCATGTGCTGTCATTTTTGATAGGGACCAATCTATTTTCCTAAGAAACAATCACTCTTCTACAGGCACCAACATTTTTTTTCAGACTAACTTTATGGCTCCATCTTTTTAGTGTTTTACAATCAGACTCCTTTTCCATTATCATAAACAGACATCTCTCAAGTTTGGACTCCCATTCCTATTAAAATGCTAATTAGGATCTGAAAGAACATTGTTAGGGTTTTCATGATGCTATGCTAAATATGGCATCTTGGAAGGTCTTAGAAGTCAAGAAGAGGCCAAAGTGCCATAGAGATTTTCCTCACAATGGCTGACATCAAGAGGTGGGGAAAGTTCTGACTATGGATATAGGTGGCTTTAGAAATATAAATTACATTGATCAGAAAAGCTTTCAACGGATGGATGACTCTGATGCAGTTTCCTGATCTAAATTATAAACATGGCAACTACCTGTGGGTCATTTAGAAATGTCAAGGCATTTGATTAATTCAATAATCCCCTCTAGTTCCCCTTTCCAAATAATGATGGACTTGGACTCCGTGTCATATTTTTATTACTTTTACTGTAGTAACTGACTTCAAAAGAAAAATTTATCTAATCTACATCTCATAGGGGCTGATACCAGGAACTCTTATAAATATAAAATTAGTAATACTATGTCACCAGAAAGTTTGAAATGTACTGCTTTGAAATACTTGCTCTAGACTCCATTGCTAATGTGGCTATAAATGACAATAGAACAACACAAGTCATTTTTACAGAATCATTATAATAAACTGATAATGCATGCATAACTTTTAATTGCCAGCATTATTCATGATGAAATATTTTTAATGCTTTACACAGAGTATCCTTCAAAATTATTCTTCAATAATTTCATAAGAGTCATATATTGAAAGCCAATATTTAGAATGTACAGCTAAAAATACATTAATCACCTGGAGAAGAACAAAGAAATAGAGCTAAACAACCTCACTCCTTTATAAAATAGGATCTATATCCCTTAAAATTTAGATCAATATTTTTATTGAAGACTGACAAATATGTTACACAATGTCATATTTAGATAAATGTAGATATTATAGTCTATTTTTAAAAGGTTAATTAAAATGTTTGTAGCCTCACACACTTGTATTCTTAATTCAAGAAAAAATTGCCATAATGCAAACTCATCATGCATGAGTTTATTTATGATTTAGTTATTACTTATTTAATGAATGGTTCAAATATGTAAGACTTTATTTCCTGTCAGTGTCTCACCTTTAAATGTATTCAGGAGACAATGTAAAGAATAAGATAAATATTTCAAGAAAAATTTTTACAGCTATGATGAGATCTATTTCTCCTTATAATTGTTCAAATAAATTTAAAACAAACTATCATTTAAGAAATTAATCTAGGTATTATGAGTTCATTTAGATAAAGATTTGAAATGGTATGTGAACTAGTTTTTTACATTGCAGAAAAGAAACTACTAGTGTGTCAAAGTTAAGTTATATTGTTGCAAGTTTATACATATATTTAAAGTACTTTGTTAATGTTTACCTACCATCATTCTCTTTTCCCCTTCCACTCTCACTAACCCCCTTTCCCAAAGAATTCCCTGTGTGTGTGTGTGTGTGTGTGTGTGTACAGGTGTGTGTGATTAGATTTAATTAGTGTCACCTGCATGAACATGGGTAGGAAACTATTTGAGCAAGGACTGAGAAACATGACTCACCTGACCCTAGAAACCATAAACTGCCATTAACTACCAATAACTCCTCAGGGTAAAGTGTGGCTCCATGAGCTATCTATGATGAATTCTTAATAGGTGAACTCTTGACAGGCCTCATCTTGTACAGGTCTTAATCAGGTAACTATGACTGTGGAGTTTATGAGTGCAACAGTCATGTTCTAGACAGCATTTTATGACAGACTGCCCCAACATAAGGTTCTTATTTTCTTTCTGTTTCCTCTTTCAGGATATTCCTTGAGTCTTGGAGTAGGTGGTATAAATATCTCGTTTAGAACTGAACATTCAACCTTCCTTAATCTCTTCTCTTTGACCCTTTATGACCAATGAATTAGCAGAATACAGCCAGGAAAAAATTGAACAGAGGTAAAGAGAAAGAATAGGCAGTGTTGAAGGAGACACCATGTAGTCGCTGAAGGAGAAAGATGCCAGAACATTACCCGTAAGCCACAGAACTACTGCTATGTTCGTAGTAACATAGATTAACAGAAATGGATTAATTTAAAATGTAATAGCTAGCTAAGAATATGACTAAACCATTGGCCAAACAGCTTTATTCATTAGCCAATAAAAGCAGCACATATACAGAAGGACCTCCCACATCATGTCCTCTCTCCCACTCTCCTTTTTAAAATATGCTAATACATTCAGCAGCTACATGGAAGAGGGCCTTTAGAATGTTTCTTATCTTACTGTCTCTTTACCTGGGTGCACCTTGGACAAGTGCCAAATACTTATCATCACACAGTATTCAAGAGCTGGATCTAAATGGAAGTAGAGATAGCATTTTTTTTTTTGACTGAAATGGAACACAAGATCATCTTCAGGTTCCAGTGACCTGTCTTTTAGTCTTGTTTTCCACTGGTCTTTACTCTTTTGTCCACTGTGGATACAAAAGTGTGTGTTAGACTTGTGAGAGGAGAGCAAAATACAGCAATTAAATGATTATAGATTGATGCCAAGGTAGCACCAGAATGTCACTTCAGTTTTAAACCAAGTTTCCAAGGATCTGTAGCCCTACCTGGTAGTGGTCATTTTTTTGCAAATGCTACTTAGCTCACTGACATGTCCTGGGGTGGATTCTGAAGATGTTTGTCTCTCCCCCTGTGCCCTTTTGCCTATTGCCTCTATTGGTTCACCAGGCCCCATATGAGACCTAGAAACCAATCACTTCCATTTTATAGTTTTTTCAGACAATGACTATCCAAGCCAACTACTCAGAGATAAAAAGTGTGAAACTGATGACCGTATATAACAGGAATGTGCAAAAGGATTTATGCAGAAATTGGTGCATATAAAACCTAAAACCAAGGCTTCCTTCGGCTCTGAACAAAGAGGGCCTCCTACTATAAAAAATGTATTCCTTTGGCATTTAAAACACTAAAGAACTCCTATACAGTCACATTTAGAGAAGTATTCTTCAATGTCTGCTTAGTGCAGAGTAAGGCAAGTGTCTCATGCTATGACGCTCAACAACTTCATAACCTTCAGTGTGCTCAGATGGAGCTGGGTTATAATTGACTCCTTTGGAAAGGCTCCCCCGGACCTGGTCTTTAATTAGGATTAAAATGCTCCCAGGACCCACAGGAGAGACAAGAAAAGCCTTTTATTTTTGTCATTACCATTTCTCTCAGGCAAGATCACCTTTCAGGAAAAGATGTGTAGACTTTTTCTCTAATCTTCACAAAGAGAAGCCAGCCTGTTAAACTAATTGCCCTCATTTCTCCCAATCCAAAAGTGACTTCAAGGCAGCAAGCTTTAGGAGAATGGAGATCGTTCATTGTTTCACTGCAAGAGAGTGCTGTGATTGTAGTGGCTGGCGGCAGTTGTGACAAAGATAAAACCATACATCATTAGGAAGGCCAGACACAGGACTCAAGAAGGAACTATGACAAGATGCTATAATGAGATAATTCTCCCCTCAAACTTATCTGAGACAAGGCAATTATGTAAATTCGTGTATAAGAAAGACTTGAAATATATAAGCAAAGAATCTTCCAGAAATCATGTATGCAGGAGAAGTAGAATTCATAAAAGAAAAAGAGAGATTATGTGACTACTAACAGCATAAACCTTCTATATAAAAAATACCACAAGCAAATGTAAGAGGTAAACAAGAAGCTTAAGCAGCAGAAATTGTTTAATTGCCATGCTCTCTACCAAGGACACATAGGGCACTCATTTCAGAAGCATTGACGGTATATAAAACATGAAATTAAATATAAATATATACATTATATATACCGTGTGAGTGTTAAACTATAGGTTAATAAACCCCTCAGTATAGAAATGTTAATTCAACTCAACAAGGGAAAAACATAAAAACCTCAAAAGAAATATTTGATAATTTGTGTTTATACATAATGGTATACTATTCAGCCATAAAAAGGTTGGAATCCTTCTATTTGTGTCAACTGTGGAAGGGACTAAATTTCATTCTGGTAAGAAAAATGAGCCAGGGACAGAAAGACAAATTCTCATGTTTTCATTTGTGGAGGATTATAAAGAAGAAGAAATTTTATTACTTAGAAAAAGATAGTAGATTAGGGGGTCACTAGGAACTAGGGAAGACAGGGAGAGATAGAGAGAACAGTCAGATAAGAGGAATTAGTCTTGTCCTAAGGCCTATAGACTATATATTTACAGACTATAGAATGACTACAGTCTGTAACAAACTATGACATATTTCAAAATAACTAGAGGAGTTAGTCTTCAAATTATCAACACATAGAAATTATTAATATTTGAGGGTATTGAAGTGTGAATCATCCTGTCTTATTAAAAATTGTATATCAAATTATGCTCTACCACATAAATTAGACACTAATATATGTGAGTTGGAAGTCTTTTTAAAGGAAAGTAAACAGGAGTACATACATCTCAGTGGTAGAGGATATAATATATATGTATATATAATATATATGTATATATATATACTGCATATGCAGCCTTAGACTTGTTTCCAGACCACGTGCGCGCGCGCGCGCACACACACACACACACACACACACACACACACAAATACAAAAGAGAGATAATATTTAGTAAATACAAAGAAAAGGAAGTTTACAAAAGAGCAAAGAGTAAGTTTCACAATTAATCAAAACAATTCAAGTTTTAAAAAGTAAAGATGAACTTTCACCATAGCTATAGCTATTAAAGAAATTTTTTAAATGTTTAGAAAGAGGTAATTTGAGGGGTTAGCAAAAGAAAAGTGCATCTAACATGGCAAGATTATCATAACAAAAGTAAAGGGAAAATAAAGAATCAGAAAAAAATTTAAAGAAAATGTGAGGCCGGGTGGTGGTTGCACACACCTTTAATCCCAGCACTCGGGAGGCAGAGGCAGGTGGAGATCTTTGTGAGTTCGAGACCAGCCTGGTCTACAAGAGCTAGTTTCAGGACAGACTCCAAAGCCACAGAGAAACCCTGTCTCAAAAAATCAAAAAAAAAAAAGAAAAAGAAAATGTGATCATAAATATAAAAATACTAAAATTATACATTTTTTGGTTTATTTGAGACAGGTTTTCTCTGTAGCTTTGAAGCATGTCCTGAAACTAGCTAAGGTAGACCAGGCTGGCCTCAAGCTAAGAGATCTGCCTGCCTCTGCCTACCGAGTGCTGGGATTAAAGGCGTGCACCACCACCACCTGCCTAAGTATACATATTTCTTAAAACCAACAAGTTATCCTCTAGGGAAAAAAATGTTATCACTTACCCTTAATTTGGGTAATTTTAATTTTAAAACCCAGTGATTCATTAGTATTTTAACAAAGCTTACATATTGACTTAGGTGGATTTAAAACTTTTAAACTGGTCATCTCTTAAGAAAAAGAACAAAATCTTGACTTTCTTCCTAGCCATATTACACTTTTGTATACTTTCCATGTCTCCCAAGCATAGGTCTCTGTGTAACTGCTCTCAGAGGAAGCAGAAACACCAGCACTCCAAGACCTTGAGCAGCACCTACCGCCTAGTCACTGCAGCTAGTCATCATGTCAATCAGCAACCGTCACCTGTCAATCAACAATCATCACCTGTCAATCAGCAACCATCACCTGTCAATCAACAATCATCATCTGCCTGAGTCCCATGAATGTTAACAGACTTGTGTTAGAGACTGTGGGTCATTGCCAAACACAGTACCTGCCCCATACTGAACACTTGATGAAGAGTTACATTTCTAGAAATATTTAAAATGAATACCATGTGTCTTTATATATAGTTATTGACTATCCACCCTTTAAATGTGGAGGTCTAAAATAATATTTAAATTTCGGTCCTTGGGCCGGGCGGTGGTGGCGCACGCCTTTAATCCCAGCACTTGGGAGGCAGAGGCAGGCGGATCTTTGTGAGTTCGAGACCATCCTGGTCTACAAGAGCTAGTTCCAGGACAGGCTCCAAAGCCACAGAGAAACCCTGTCTCGAAAAACCAAAATAATAAAAAAAATAAAAAAAAATAAATTTTGGTCCTTGACATGCAAAAATAATAATATCTTGTCTCTATCAGGAACAGCACTCAGGAGGAATTACCCTGTTCCAAATAATGAACAATTATGAAAAACAACAACTTGTATCTCTACAAAATGGAAATCATCAAACAAGTTGGTACATTGGTAAAACATGGCTCACCATACAGTTACTAAGGTTATCTATCTCACATAAGCATCGGACGATAGTTAGTGGAAATTTACATGGATCTGTTTCCTTATTCATAAAACCAGGGGCTAGGAGTAAAGATGAGCTATTTTCTGCCACTCTCCTATACAGATTTTTGTGATAATTTGACTTTTTTAGTTCATTATTAGAGTGGATTGGATGGTAGGAGCAAACTCAGAAGCATGCGCACTTGGCCCGCAATACAAGAAAAATAAATGGGAGTGAGTAGAGAGATCTTGCACTAGCTAGGCTTGTTGAGGGCGGTGGGGGGCTGCAACACAAAGGATGCCTCAGGGGCTTCAAATCACAATCTCTTTCCAGAATTGGGGTGCTCCTGCCAATCTCAGGAGGATGTTGTGAGCATACAATTTGATGGTGGTTTATGCCTGACCTGCTGCTTCTAGCTGCTACGTGCTAATTATTCTTCCTCTCTTTCTTGATATACATAAACTCAGCCATTCATACCTGAAAGCACTGTGGCAGCTATTATAGATTATTCTCTGGACCACACCAAACATGTATTATGTTATTTGAAAAACATGGTTTTAAACGCATCCTTAAATATTCAATGTCAATCCCTCACCGCCCCAGACAGTTGGTGACAGGTGGCTTTAGATATAACCTCCTGATGTTGAGAGCCTCCGGTAGGTAATTGCTTTATTTTTGAGTGCCTATTAATGAAAAACATAGAGGCAAGGAGTCCTTGGGTCCCTGTCCCACAGCTGTAGTTGAGTGCCATTTGCTAATGATTCCCTTTGTCACATTTGTATATGCTTCAATCTTAGACTCAGAGTCCCCCTTTCTGGTCCTTTCTATGCTCTGAGGTGAGACGATCACACATTGATAAAAGCTGAAATAATTTTCCAAAGAAGCTAACACCAGACTGATTGATCTGCTGAGGTCTGCCTTTATAAAACGAATGTCATATAATCTTTGCAATCAGAGGTGCAGGAGAACAAATTTATCCATGTGAGATTTTGCTTCTCTTCTGACAACATTCTATCCAGAAAGCAATCTCCAGCTAAGCCCCATAGCAGGTTGCTAGGGATGACAAAATTTGTGCCACGGATTGTGGTGCCACTTTGCCCTCAGCCAAGTGCATGCTGCTTCTGTAGCATGGGGATGGCTTTCTATTTCAATTAAAAGAAAAGCCCATGCCCCGCTGTGACTTCCTCCCAGACCAAGAGCAACTCCAGGCGCATACTGACTTTGTAAACTCCTTCTTATATGGAGAACTAAAGCATCTGGTTTAAAAATTTCCCCACATAAATACACTTTTCAGTTGGAGGCTGCCATTCAGAATCAGCAGCTGGACAATCCAGTTCAATTCCATTAGTGTCTAAAGCCCCTGCGACAGCTCTGCCTATGGGTTCTTGATGCAAAACCCAGGTAAATTAGGTGACAGGTCAGTGAGGATCATTGCCATAGCAACAATGTTAGTTGTCTTCCCCATTATGGATACAAGGTGAGGGTCTTCCTGTATCCCATAAATTCCTTGGCCTGTTATTTTGGGGTGTGATGTCAATGGTTCACATGCCTTAATCTACCCTGGTGAAGAAATAGGGTGGTACCTTTTCTTTTCCCAGGAGTTTACCAGTCCAGGCTGTTTGGATGATACCAGACAGATGGTAAAGTCATCCTTCAGCCTCAAAATAGACTCAAAAGCTGTGTGTTAGACATAGAGGGCTCAGTCTGAAAAACCACTCTTTTACATTATAGGGAGTATCAGAGCAGGGCAGGCTGATCTCGGTGCTGCTCCTATCCACGAGCCTCGGGAGACAGATTCTATGATTAGAAACCCCAGGATAAAAAATAACGGAGGCTAGAGCCTGTTCATTGTATCTGAAGACCCCCAGCAATTTCTAATGTGCCCACTCAAGCTGCATCCACCTGTCCTGTCCATCCCTTATCCAAGGACTAGAATGTAAAGGAGGAACATGGTAAGACTATCTAGGCCGGGGTCTACCGTTCTCTCCAATTTGAAGTATGTTGGCCTCAGTGTTCACCATTCTCGGTAGTATTGCTGTCCCTCTGCTCTTCTAAAGCATCCTCCATAACAATGCTTCCCCGACTTTCTCCACACTGCGACAAACTCAAAAGCTTGCCAGGAGAAACAGGAAGTGCAGAAGAGCAACCCAGCTCATTTTCCCATAGCCATCCAAGTGTTCAGCTATCTGTCCTACCATTTTGCTTCCACCTCCAGGCACTTGACTTGAACATACGAACAAGTGCAGAGAGCAGCTGTCATAGATTCCACAGCATATTTACAGCATATAGACCCTAACATAAAACTTGGCAAGGACAGACAGCAGGCAGAACAGTACCAAATCAAGATATAATTGTAACGTTGACAAGATCTCCCTTTTGCCTTCCTACCTTACACATTAGAATCCTCTTCCCGTCCAGGCTATCCACAGTCTGCTAGGTCATCCATCCCTCAAGCTTAATTCTAGTAGTCAAAGGATGGTTACCTTCAGGGTGGGAATTGGTTGCCCCTTCTGAAATGCCCTTGATTATCTGAATGAGCTTCTCCTGATAAACAAAACCCTTGGGAAAGCTCCTCTTCTCGTAAATGAGATTAAGCATTACACACACATACACACACACTCAACACACACACACACACACACATATAATTCACTGGTCCCCATTTTATTCAGTCAACTCACATTTAACAACTACTTACTGAGAATGAAGCCTCATGCTGAAAGAAAGGTGATTTCTGCAACTAAGGAGTTTATACGTTTAGTAATACGAATAATTTAGACTACACCATTTAAGCCAAAAAATTAACCCAACTTTATCAAAGTGCGTTAATAAAAGTGTGCAGAAACTGATATAAATAGAAAAAGATCAAGGACAATGGATGAGTCAATACAGAATGAAGAAGCTTAATAGGTAATAGCTAAAGGCAGCTGTGACCAACTGTCATTCTAATGTGTGAGCATTTCTCTCTCTTCATGCAAGCTGAAAAGGTAAACACCACTTTCTGAGATTAATTTGGCACAAGGCGATCTAAGCAGAAGGTTTTGATGTATCCCTGATGCAGGACATGGTTTGGGTCAGAGTCTATACCAAGAGACTGCCATAATCTGACCTTGATCCTTACTTGATCCCTTACATTGTGTTTAGTAAGCTGGGGTGTTGCTTGTTTTCTTTTGACATGAACTTTTAGGACACCATTCGTCACACTGACCTCACAAGGTCAATGAGACGAACTGGGCAACAGGAACCTATTTGTTTGTTGTTTTGTTTTGTTTGCATGTGCAGGGAAGTGGAGCTGCAATCCCAGCACTCCTCCAGTGAGATTGATGGAGGAGATCAGCCAGAAGTTCAAAGGCTGGCTAGCCTGGGTTCCCCTCGGGGCAGACACAAGAGAGAGTCGGCCTTGGCAAGGTAAGGGAGAGCTGATTCCCAAAAGAAAAACTGTCCTCTGTCCTCAATGTGCTGTTTAGGCCATGAACACAAGTGTATACACACACACACACACACACACACACACACACACACGCACATACACATACACACGGGGTGGGGGGAGGAAGGGAGAGAGAGAGAGAGAGACTATTACTTCTAATAATAATACATTTTAAAAATTTAAATAAAATAAAATCAGTCTGCACAACCTTTTCTGTATTCTCAGAGAATTTTAAGAAAAAGATTAAATGTTCATCTAAAGGAATAAAAGGTAAAATTAACTAAATACTATGAATTTGAAACAATATTCTTACTTATTTGGAAGCAGAAAAAACGTTAGTAACAATACCATAAACAAGCAGGCATGGTGCTATGGGCTAGCTCAGTGAGGAAGTACCTGCTGAGCAAACAGAAGGACCTGAGTTCAACCTCCGGAGTCCATGTAAAAAGCTGTCTATGAGCGGCCTGTGCTCATCACTGTGGACTCGGGGGGAACATCTTGTGGACTCCCTGGTCAGCCAATTTAATTTACATGGTAAGGCCAAGGTCAATGAGAGACTCTTTATCAAAGAGAGAAAAGGAAAATATGATGGACAGCAGTTGAGGAACAATACCCAAGGTTGTAATCTGGCCTTCACACTCATGTATACATACATGTATTTACACTGGCATGCGTATGTGTACATACATGTATTTACACCGGCATGCGTATGTGTACATACGTGTATTTACACAGGCATGCGTACGTGTACATACATGTATTTATACCAGCATGCATATGCGTACATACATGTATTTACACCGGCATGCGTATGCGTGCATACATATATTTACACCGGCATGAGTATGTGTACATACATGTATTTACACCAGCATGCGTATAAAGGATGCATGGGTCTAAAGTCAGATTAACAGTTGGCATTAGATGAAAGAGAAAATAAATGTATTAATAATATATAAAGGGTGACATATATAACAAATATATAAAGAATATATAATAAAAAAAATCTAACTAAAAAATTCCCCTTGAAATAGCCTTGAACTCATTATATACCTGGAATGGCCTGTTTTTATTTTGTTTAGTTGTTGTTTGTTTGAGTTTTGTTTTCTTCTTTTGTCATAAACCTGTCAATGGCATGAAAGAAAATATTCAGTGTTGTATGTATCCTTGTGAATTCTGTAAACCACTACACATGGTTCTCACCACCGCAGTCACGCACTTCAGAATACTGAACCCAAGCAAGGAATGAGCCAGTGGGGAAGAGAATTGATGTAAAGTTAAAAGTATGAAGACTAATAATTGAGAATTTTCCAAAAACACAGAACTAAATGAATTAATTCCTATGGCTACATAAGGAAAAACTTAACTAAAAAAGCTATGCTACCCAATATTTTGAAGTTGTAAATGACCTCTCCTTGCAGCATTATTTTACGCTGAGTTTAGGCCCCTTTAACAGTCGACACAGAGTATGAACCCCTACCAATGTCTTCACCATGTCTGCAAAGTTTGATAAAGGTTCTAACTTTCTTTAATATATACAAGTTTCAAGGTTTTGCCAAATGATTTTTTTTTAAAAAAATGCATGCTAAATAGGATTCTATGCATCAGCACACAGAAATGCTAGTGAGAAGTTGCAGGAAGTTCCCAATTTAAAACCTGACTGCTTTCCAAAAATGAATTTGAAAGTTGGTTAAATGGGAGGAATCTTCGTGTGGAAATAAATGGTGGAGATTTTCCTGAGAGCAAGGCGGGATGGTGATATAGCTAAGCCGTAGCTCCACTAGTACCTGCCTAAATTCTGGGTCCAGGGAAAAGAGCCTGCTTGGTAGAGGAGGAGGAAAGGGCCAGCAGAGGTTGGCTTCTCCTTCCTAATGTCTCAGTCCCACCTTGGTGCTATAACAGAATGCCTTGCACTGTGTGCCTAATGGAAACAGAAAGTTGTCTCTGAGGTTCTGGAGGCCAGAAGAATAAGAGCAAGGTGCAGGCAGACTCAGTGCCTCCAGGGACTACCGCCTCCTAGTCAGTCGTCTGCTCTTGGGAGAGTGTTTTGTTATTGTTTTTGTCTTTCTGTATAACCTAAGTGAGACTTGATATCGCTATATAGCCCAGGTTGGCCTCAAACTCACTCTTCTGCTCCAGACGCCTGAGTGTTGGATTATAGGCATGCACCACCACACCCAACTGTGGTAAAGTACAATTAACAATTAACTATAGGTCTCACAGTGTCTTGTGATCTATAGACTTATTCATCCTGCCTAACCATAAACTTATACACTCTGATCAGTCCTATTTATTTCTCTAATAACCACTCTATTTATTTGTTGCCGTATAAAATATTCCACATTAAGTGAATAAATGTTTTGTGGTTGTTATTGTTATTGGTTTGGTTCCTGATATATTTCACCAAGCACAGTGTCCTCCATATTCCTTTGAGTTACCACAGATGGCAAATCTTACATCTACCATGTCTTTACCACCCATCTGCAGATGTTTGGTCATTGTGTAAAGTTCTAGGATGGGTTTGGAACTGCAGAGTCATGCAGAGTCTCCTTCACGTGCAGCTCTCATTCCCTTTGGATACATATTCCACAGAGGATGGCTGGGTCATGTGGTTGGTTCTGGTTTTAATGTTTGGAGGAACTTTCATACCACTTTGCACAAAAATGTCACGTCTTTGCATCCTCACTCTCCCTGCACAGGGCTCCTCACTTTCCATATCCTGATGGTTGTTTAAGGAAATATGCACATGTTAGGGAAGGTATGTATACAGGTATGTGCAGGTGCCTACAGAGGTCAAAGAGGACATTGGATCCCCTGGAGATGGAGTTACAGGCGATTGTGAGCTGCTCAGTATGAGTACTGGGAATCGAACTTGGGTCCTGTGGAAGAATGGTATGTACTTGCATACTTAAATACTTAGATTAGCTCCTCCAACTCTGCAGTCTGAACATGGTGTCCCTGCTGCTGGGGATTGCAGAGGAACATCTGCAGTCAAGTTGTTCTGTTGCTTAGCGATTTTCTTATTGGCTGTAGTTCTATCGATGACTGCAGTTTCTCTAATTGTTGCTCCTTCTGGCTTTTGAGATCAGATCATCATTCAGGAAAAGAAAGGATGGAGCTGTAGAGATGGCTCAGTGGTTAAGAGCACTGACTTCACTTCCAGAGGACCAGGGTTTGACTCCCAGCACCCATATAGTGACTCACAACCATCCCTAACTCTATTCTCAGAAAACTGACACCCTCTCCTGGCCTCTGCAGGCAACAGGCATACATGCAGTCAAGCATGGCAGTTTAAGAGCCCTGGCACGTGTGTAGATGGCTGCAGTCCCTGTTGCTATTCAGTTTTACTCCTTTGCCCGTTTTAAATCACCTTTTAAATATCTGGGCATTGGGTTGCTTTTTCCTTTTGTCTTCCCTTGAGGTTCTTCAGCACTATTTGGCTAGGTACACAGAATTTAATTCAACTGTTACCTGTTTTGTTAAAAAAAAAAAAAAAGCCAGGTGCCATCATCCTGGTCTAATTGTGAAATCTGGTGCACGAGAGAACGTTGTCTTCCTTCCTCAGTGTAGCCGAACTCTGGTCAAGAGGCAGCAGGTGAGGAGCAGGGCTGGTGGCAGGAAGGCTTTGCTCAGTGTGAACCCTTGGAACTGTTGATGCCGGCTCAGCTGGAAGACTGACCCTGTCCTCTCACCCCATCGCCTGTCCTGAGCACTGTGGAGTCAAACAGACATGGAGTCAAAGACCTTTCCCATCTACTAACTGGGTAAGTTTTGAAAACTTTTCTTTATCTGTAGTCTCCTTCCTTGGAAGCAGATGTAATCTCAATTATGAATTCTTAAGCCAAAGTTAGGATTTGCAAAGATACCAAAATGCCCTACTCCTCACTCTGCCCCTTCAGTGCCACTGTCCCCATTGCCCCTTTATTAGCTCAGTTCATAAATATTGCTTCCCACCTTCTTTTTGTTATTTTATCTTAATTTTATATTTAACTTGTCAAATTTTAATAAATATTATTTTCCTTCTACAAAGATTGTTTTTCCTCTACACAATTCCTTGTGTGTGTGATGAATAAGTTATAAGATATCTTGGATCAAGTTAAAAAAAAAACAATTGTCTGATGGAGTAAGAGGATATATATTCAGGATGATGTGTGTATTAGCTGCCCCTCTTGGCAGTGGCCAATGTGCCAGTCTCACAAACATATACATCATTCATAAATCAAAATTTCTATTTTTTCAACAAGGATACAAGCATTTTGGGGGAGGCTGCTCATTCATTCCCAGCCACTTAGACCTGAAATAATCACTCAGAAACTATATTATTTGTGATACTTTTTGGCCAATGGCTTAAGTGTATTTCTGGTTAATTGTTATATGTTAACTAACCCATCTCCATTAGTCTGTGTACTGACTGACATGTAGCTGTGGCTTACCGGGTGAAGCTCCATCAGGCATCTGTCTCTGGCATGGCTATGTGGCTTTTCCTTGACTCCACCTACTCTCTCTATATATATCTCTTCTAGTCTGGCAATATTCTGTTAAGCCATTGACTGAAAGTAGCTTCTTTATTAAGCAATAAAAGCAACACATATACAGAATGACTTCTCACACCATTTCCCCTCTTCTGTTTAAATAAAAAGAAGGTTTTAACTTTAGCATAGTAAAATTATATATACCAAGACAGGTATCAAGCAAGAATTACAGTTACAACATTTATATCTACTTTATCTTTTATCATAACTAAGGAAAACTATAACTATCTATTCTTCAACTCCATCGAAGACTCCGGAAGGATCTAATATTACCTAAGTAAATAGGAAGTGCATTGTAAGCAACTTCCAAAACTCTAGAATTGACAGAGATATCTCGCTGCCTAGAAAGTCATCCAAAGTTCTTCTGTATCATTGGAGCACCCATCTTCAGCCTACAAGCCCATAGTATCTGGCAGACTTTCCCATGAAGCAGGAAATTTCAAAGACATTTCCACCTATTTTAGCAGTTTGTCAGTCACTTTCTTCTGTGTCCTACAGAATGTCTTACAGACTCTTTCATGAAGCAGGAACCCTGAAGGACCATCACACCTCTAGGCAAGTTCAGCAGTCACTTTTCTGTGGGTTCTGCATGTCCAATTCATACAGCATAACATCAAGCAGTCCAGGCAAGAGCAGTTTCTTACTCAAATGGCTAGCAAACTCCATAAGAAGCCTTTTCAATGCCCATCATCTTATTGAAGTAGCTGGGTGCTGCCAGGAGCAGAAGGGTTTCATTGTCATGAAAAGTCCTAAGTTCCTAAAACATTTTAAATGCCATATTCTATAGTCTTTGAAAGATCTGAAGAATAACTATCCATCTGAAATATATCTCTGTACATCTAGAAAACCTAAATAACTTGACTATAATTTTGACTACTATAGATGATTATCTATTAACCTATATTTCTTAATTATACAATACATTTTTAAATGAACTGCACAAACACAATACCTTAATCAAGAGCATATTTATTATATATATAAAACAAAATTGATCTTAAATTTATTTAAGATCTTAAATTTGTAACAATTAATCTTAATTGATCTTAATATTAATTGATCTTAAATTTGTAACAATAGACTAAGATCTGTAACAATGCAAATCTCTATAGCATATCCGCTTTTAAATGTAAACAAACATTTATAAACAATCAATTAGGTGGACATAGTTCTCTACAAACTGCTTCCTGCTTTTTTGGACCAAGTAATTTTGAGGGGTATTCACAGGGATATTTCAGGGGATCTTGGTCCATCAAACCACATTAATCTGGAAGAAAATCATCTTCTATGTAAACAAAAGAAGAACCTATTTTCCAAAGCAACAAATCCTTAGATCCAAATTCTGAAGTCAAGATACCTTTAAAATATATATGTTGGTTTAGCTTAAGAGTCCCCAGAATCAAATGTCTCTCTGAAGTCAAAAAATTCAAAGAAAACACAATAGTATACATAATCCAGACTCTCTGTTTATTTTCCATCTTTACATGGCTTATTTTTTCTTTACTCCTTTTAATATATGACTGTCTGTACTCTGTATGTTTAAATACTTTATTTTTTAAATGATTTCTTCTTTTTATAAATCTCTATACTCATTTTCTTCTCTCTCCCAAGTCTACATACTTTTATCCAACACTGTGACCCATTTAGAAGTCTTTTTTTTTTGTTTGAATCTGTCTTTATTGTCTATCTGTAATTATTTTCTGACCAAAAGCAACATTTGTTTGAATGCTAAGCAGGCATGGCTAGGGTCAACTTGACCATGCCTGTTTTGCTCCGCACAGTCCAACATGGTGGAGACATGTTCACTGCCTCTAAGAGCCATGTACATTGCCCCATTTTTAGGCACACAGCAGGTCTATGCTGCCATTAAGCAAGTTGTCGCACTCTGCTCACAGACCACATTTAAATGCTCAGTAGCCGTACCTCCCCAAAGAATCAGAGCTGTTTTTGCTAGTGAACCAGGAAGCTTTCTTCAAGGAGTCATGCAGTTTTTGCTGCTACCCCTGAGTCAGGAAGCCTTCTCTTAAAAGAATTATGTCTCTGCTTGCTTCTAGCAAACAGCCCAACCAAGAAAATGCTGCTACCAAAAAGCCATGCTTAACTCTGTTCTTTTGTGCTTAGGATTCCTTTCCAAGATTTCTCAGGTTTGGGTGAATTTAGCCAACCACATTGGGTGCCAACTTGTAGGCAGAGACTGCTTGATCATTCCTGGCTGCCCATACTTGAAAGAATCACACAGAAACCACATTATTTGCCAAATATAATTTTGCCAATAGCTTAAGCATAATTCTAGCTATCCCTTATATCCTAAGCTAACCCAACTCCATTAATCTGCGAATCACCACAAGGTTGTGGCCTACCAGCAAAGTTTCGGTGGGCTCCAGTGGAGGTGTCTTTGTGGTGGTGGCTACATCGCTTCTTACTGACTCCACCTTCTTTCTCCCAGCATTCAGTTTAGTTTTCCCACTCTATTCTGCTAAGCCACTGGCAAAAAGCAGCTTCTTTATTAACTAACAAAAACAACACATATACAGAAGGACTTCCCACACCAGAAGCATATTGAGACTTCAGTGAATGAGGCAGTTTTGGCTTTATCTTGTGACTTATCAAGAACCAAGTTGCAGGGCTGGGAGCATAGCCTACAGCCAAACCACTTACCTAGAAAGCACAAGGAACTGGGTTCAATCCTCAGCAGCATTAAAAAAAAATAAGTTAGAGTAAATACTGCAGTGCTAGCCAAGCCCATCTGTTCCTCAGCTGTTTAAGCAAACTATCACAGATTCCCTTAGATTTCAATGCATTCCCAAGCATTCACCTTTTTGGACGTGTCTGTGATATGGGCACCCCAACATGCCTGAGTTATGTACTTCACTTAGTCTCTGAAATGAACATGACAGGGTTTAAAGGCCAACTGGATCTTATTCAACCAAAGCATTCATGAGCAACCCCTACTCACCAAAGCTTCCCTAGAAAAGTAAATGACATCATTGGGTACCATAGCATTGGCCTTAGTCTATTTGTGCTACTGCTAAATAGTTAAGGCTGGGTACTTTATAAAGATGCGTGGATGCAGGGAAGCTGGGGAGCATGGAACCAGAATTTTTCTCAGTGTATATGAGAGTCCTCATACTGAGTTGCAACATGCAGAGGAATACATGGGTATAGAGAGGTGACATATTTGTGAGAAGGACAGAGGGCAAGCCAGTCACTTTATTACTGCCAATTCTCTTGATAACTAGCCAGTCCTGAACACCTAACTTCTGCCTTCCAGAGCTTATCCAATCCAGAAAGAAGTAGATCAGTCTCTTGAAAAACACAGCAAGTCTTTCAGGAGAGTGTCACCACATCCCACCTCTAAAGGATGTACCACTTAGCAAGACCATTAGAGACTAAGTTTTAATGGCATCATTGTTCTTCAGATATCTTTTATCACCCACAACTGTGCAATTTTATTGTCTATTGTCCTCTTTGCTTATTTTAACTTTTACCCTACCAACTTCATTCACTTTGTCTTTTTTTTTAAAAAAAAAAAAAAGTTAGTGTGTGTGTGTTTGCGTGTGTGTGTGCACACTCAAGAGGTCAGAAGAAGGCAGCAGAACCCCTGGAACTGGAGTTGTAGGTAGATGTAAGCTGCCTGATAATGGCTGTGGGGAACAAACCAGAGTTCTATATTAGAATAGTAGTGTTCTTAACTCCAGCCCATTCCCTGCCTCTGATTCTTTCCTCTGCCCCTCCTTTCCATATCAAACCAGTGGCATTCCTATTGCATCTCAAGAGAGTTGCCTAGAGTCTTTGCAGACTTTGTTCTTTTCTCTCACTCAGATTTTAATTAGGTTTCTTTTCTTTTTCCTTTCTTTTATTTTGTCCAGCTGTGGTGTGGCAAGCCCATAATTCCAGACATGGGAAGGAAGAGTAAAGCAGGAGAATCAGGGGTTTGAGACCAGTCTGGGGCACATATCAAAAATATCAGAAAGAAAATAAAACAGAAGACAAGAAAAAGAAAAAGGACCTTCCAAGCATAAGCCATGATGTTTATGCTCTTGCTAAAAAGAATCTGCTCCCAGATGTCTTTTAACCAGATGACCTGTCCTGCTACGTGGCCCCTCTTGACTTTGAAACATGATGAAGTCACCCAATGTTCTAAGTATAATACAGCCAAAATTGAAGCAATTCTCCATAGCTTTTATTTTATAATTTAATAAAATTAGAATTAAATTGCAGAAAGTTGGTAAGTTTAAGAGCTAGACAGGCAGCAGTAGGGCATTTTGATTTTCTTCTAAATTTCTCTTTCTCTCTAAATATTTCTATTGTACAGTGTGATATTTCAGTATCTGAATACATTGGGAAATGATTAAACTGATAACCATCCATATTAGCTCACATGTTTGCTTGCGCACGTATCTGGTAAGAACATTTAAGATCTACTCAAAGCAACTTGCATTATTAGTAACTAGTCCACATTGCTGTTTCAGCTGTGGGTTGCAAAGATGACCTTAGACAGAGACTTTCTTCTCTGAAGGTAGGCATAACGCCCAGCTGCCCCAGCTGCTGTAGGCAATGGGCTGCAGTTACAGGTTTCAACAAGAATAGAGTGAGTGATCACCCAGAGGCAGAGCTGCACCAGTCCCCAGCACATGTTCTTTCACATTTGAATGTTATGCCACCTCTTCCTGATCTACCTCCTACAAGGAGAAGTTCTCAGAGAAACTAGTAGACACCTCATACACCTTCAAGTGACCATCCTGGCTGTGCTGGGAAAGGGGAGCATTGTGCCACCACTATTGTTGCTATCAGTGAGTGGCCACTAATTTGGGCCTGAAGCTTGTAGGTGTACCTAAGCCCTGCAACCCCAATGAAACACATTGCTGCACCCATTCTAACCTACAAGCCGCATGAAGAGGGTATCATAAAGGACCTCTGCAGTGAGAGTCAGTGACCCAGTTGGCACCATACTAGACCAGCCTACATCACCATCTCAGGATGCAGAACCCAAGTGTTAGCTCTACAGAGTGTGCCATCTGAACGAGCCTCTTTCTAACTTGGTTGATGCCAGCATTACACCCAGCATCAAGTGGATACTTGGTAATTTGTTGATGATTAACTAATGAGACAAGTATCACAGTCTCCTAATGATGCCTGTGGACACAGAAATGTTCTGGAAGTTAGAGCAGTCAGTACCCAGAGGTGTAAAATATTGTCGTGTCACATTTCATCAGCTCCCATTCAATCTAGCAAGTTATCTCATTTAATACCATTACAATAATCAAATATTTTCATCACTTGTATTGCTGGGCTAACCCATTAGGCTCTCAGCTAAACTTAAATTCTAAGACCACAATCTCATGGGGCATTTTAATTAGTATTTTTTCTTTAATTCTAGAATTTGATTTAGATTGTAGTAATTAAAATGATATTTCCTGATTATTAGCAGAATGTTCTGTACTATATATACTATGATAGTAAAGCCATAGGCTCTATATAGCTGAGTGAAAGCAAAAAGCAACACAGACTTTTAATTAAATGCCAATTTTAAAGTCATTGTGCCAGATACTAGATAAAAATACTTTGACCAACAAAATGGAGTGTGTCATACTCAAGTTCGGAGCATTAGTGGAAGCTATACTGCCTGGACCTAAATTCTGTAATGTTGTGTTTGCAGAATTTATCCAGTATGCAGGCATGCATACATTATTTTTGTCACTAGAGGGCAGGAAATTAAAGTACATTATTTCTAAACCCTGAAAGATACAACTGCTGTATTCAGAAAATCATAATAGTTTCCTCAAAGAACAAAATAATTCAGTGATCATTGCCCTACTGAATAATTTATGAATAGTAATAAATGTAACAAATGATAAACCCAATTGTTTTTGCTTTATAATAATTTTATAGGAAAGAAATATGAATTTTTATTGGATGATAACCTTACAAATGAACATTTCTCTTAACCCAAAATACATCTTTTGTTGAGTAGTTTCATTTGCTATGGAGAAAAAAATGCCTTCTTGCTTTTTCCTGTGGTTATTTGTCATGTTGTAGGTTTCTTTTATTTAACCCATTAAATTTGTTTCAGTTGGAAAAACGGAACTCCTGTTGGTATCTCACTATTCTGTAAAGGGCGTGTCAGGTGCCCTTTGTAAGCAAATGTCAGAGGGCTTTGTACACCTCAGATTTCTAGAGGTACTCACTAGAGAAAGGTCAGAAACGTCAATACCTTCCTACCTATTGAATTCCATTTGATGACAGTGTTAAAAATATTAAAATGATGCAAGAAGATTGATAAGATGTGGACAGAGAATTTCAGTCACTTGATCTGAGGCATTAGCTGTTTATTTGTCCTAGGCAGCAGAATAATGACCTCAGATGAACCCAAGAACAGTTTTCCTTACAAGGCAAAGGGATTAAGAGGCGATTAAAGTCAAGGACCTGGTGGTGGTGGGTTGTTGCTTGGATTCTCCAGGCAGATCTGATTTTACCCTTTGCACTGAGAAATAAGAAGGAAGCAGACAATGAAAACAGGTTAAACAGGTGAGAAGGAGGAGGAGACACAGGGAAAGAGGAAAATGACTTACCCTGCTGACTTTGAAGTCCTCATGGGCTGGGACACAGTGAAGCAATTGGAAGGACCCCTAGCTGACACCACAGGAAGTGGAGGCTACAGTCCTGTCATAAGGACCAGAATTCTGATGACTGAGTGAATGAGGAAACAGGTCTTTCCCTTAAACATTTTAGAAAAGAACAAAACCCATTGACACCTTGGTTTCTGCCCAGTGACTCACCTCTAGAAGCACAAGATAAAGGGCCAAGTATTCCTTAGGTGAAATTTGTGGGACTAGAGTGTTTCAGATTTAGCGTGTTTTTTTCTCTTGCTTTGTTTCGAATGTTTGCATGAAGACAATGCCATCTTTTGGAGAAAGCAGCCAAACCTAACCACAGCCCCTGGTTGTTGTGCACATGTAAACACACAGTCCGTAGGTAGTTTAGACAACATTTGTGTTGGTTGAGTCTGTTAATTTGTGGAAGTTTGTTATGGCTTCCTAGACAATTACTGCATCTGACCATTGCTAAGGGTCAAACGATGAATTCTTGGCTGGGACCTTTTGGTAGATATGCTATCTAGCTCTTGGTTGATGATTTCAGTCTGAAATCAGGGACAATATCTAGGTCGCGTATATAAATGTTGAAGTCATTAGTTTATATGAGAAGTAAAAACTGTGAGAGGAGCAGAAGTTCTCAGGAAGGTGCAGAGAATGCAGAGTCAAAGATCTCACTTTAACCCTCGAGGAAACAATATTACAGCTGTGGATAAAAGAGGAGCCACAAAGGACCGGAAACGGGAAAGTCAGTGAGAGAGGAAGAGAGGCAATGGAGTGTGGTGGAAACCGTGTACAGAGAAGAGAGCCCAGAAGTGAGCAGCAGTAATGCAAACCTAAAACTCACCCTGGCCACAACATCTGCACAGTCGTAGATGATCTTCTGCTTTCAGTGGCACCAGCAGAGGCGAAGGAAGTTGAGGCAGGTACCAGTGAATTAGCGCATCACTCATGACAAAGTAGCGAAAGTGCTGTCTGTCTCTTAGTAACAAAGTTTTATTAACCCTGATATCTACTGGTCTTACCAGGACTCAGGGCCGGGGCGGGCAGATAGAGAGGTTAGGAAACATCAGTAACTGTGGGTTACAAAACAGAAAAGCAGAAGCATGTGGAATAGGATCTTCTTGTAACAAAGGACATGGAAGAAGGAAGCTTTTGCTATTTGCCAGCTTGCACTCTCCTGGCTAGCAAGTCTATTCCTTCACTGGCATTGAAGACCACCTGAGACATCAGCCTTGTGGACTGAATAAGAATTGGAGGTTTGACCTTCTATTCATAGGCAGCCATTGTTGGGTTAGCTGGACCACAACCTGAAAGCCATTCTACTAAATCCCATATATATATTCAATATGTATACATATATATACATATATAATATGAATATATTCATATTATAGAATATATACACATATAAGTAAATATATAAATTATATGTGTATATATGTGTGTGTATTATATAAGTTCTGTTACTCTAGAGATCCATGACTAATACCGAAAACCTACCAGAATAAACTGATAACTGATCTTTCTCACTCTTAAGTATAACAGACATTGACTTCAGTATCTCCTTTAGAAATCTTCATAACAAACCACCCAGGACCTTTAGGTAGTGTTTTAAACACACTTTAGGCATATACACGATCATAGGCAACCATTCTTGAAGTTGTAAGGAGAAAGAGTCCAAGGGAAAAAACATGACAAAACAGTCTGTTTACTAGATCAGGTAAGCAATAATGGAAGACAAGACTGCTGTTTGAGGAAGAACCAGCAAGAATTTAGTTATGAAATCAGCAGAATGGTTACTCACTGTAATTCTACATTTTTGATGAAGAAACTGAAATGCAGAAATAATATAAATTTTCCCATGGTCATTTACTTACTAAGCACTCACATAAAAATTCAAATTTATCTCTAATTGTGTGTAGTTAACTACTGTGCGAAAACATGAGGAAAGTCACACTCAGTAGAGTGGTGGTTAATATCAGCCATCCACTTGACAGACTCTAGACTCATTGAAAAGTCTCTGGAATGCTTGTGAAGGGTTATCTAGGCTTGACTAACTGAGGTGGGAGGAGTCACGTGAAGTGGAGGTGGGTCCCAGACTGTTGTGTTCAGAGCAATCTGAACACAATTATCCCTTGTTCTCTGCCTCCTGACTGTGGATACAATGTTATCTGCCCCTGCCACCACGTCTTCCCGACAATGCACTGTGTCCTCGGGATACAAGGTGAATAACTAAAGTAAGAGTCAAGATGAGGAACCATGGAGACCCTCTAGTATCAGTGGCAGAGAAAATTTCTATCCTGGAATTAGGTAAGTGAGTTAAGGCCATGATGAACAGGAGACACACTGGTCATGGAGGCACATGGAGAAAGGCTGTGGGAGAGGAGTGACCTGAGGTCAAGGGGCGGGGCTAATCACAGATGTTCAGGAGGGCCAGGAGCACAATTACCTGGACCACAGTGAGGAACCAGATGAGAGGAATGCAAGAGAGAAGTGATAAGGGCTTAGAAGTTAATTAGCCATTTTAAACAACTCTCCTTGTTTTAAGCTCCCAAGTCTACCATATTTTGTCAAGAATCTTATACATGCTCCCTTGGAAAAATACAGCAAACTTTGCATCTTAAACAATGCAGATTTATTCTCTTAGAATTCTCTAGGCCAGGAAGTCTGATATCAAGGCAGATTTGGTATCTGATGAAGACCCACTTTCTGGTTTATTGAGGATATTTTCTCCCTGATGTCACAGGGCAGAAGGGTCAAAGGACTTTCTGGAGTCTGTTTTATTATAGCACTAACTCCATTCATAAAGACTCATGACCTAAATGCTCTCAAAGATCATACTTTCTAATATTATCACATAACACGGTATGTCTCAATAAATGAACATAATAAATAAATAAATCTAATGAACATAAACATCCAGACTATAGCTGTGACCACATGATTAGATGTCAGAAATATGAAACTTGGCTATGTGCCTTGGAAACCCACTGACAACCCCAAAGAAAGGGTACATATTAGACATTTCGCTCACAGGCCTGGAAGAAAGTAGATGTTTCCATTAGCACAGATATTTAGGGAGATCTCCTTGGTAAAGGGGATGTTTTCAGAGGCAGTGACAGAGTGGAGGGGAAATGCAGAGGGTGCAGAGGCTCAGTGAGGGGCTAGCAACAGCTGGGAGCCATAACCCCAGGAAATAATGGGAATGAGGCTTTCTGGAATCAGGGAACCAAGGCCTTGGGAGAAAAGAGCAGATTGCATACACTCACTAATCATGTTGATATCTGCAAGGCCTAAAGACTTTAAGAACTAAAATCTAAAGAGCATTGTTCTTTCCCCGCCAGTTATGATATAGAATATCGTGTTCTGGGTTCTAAGAGTTGGACCAAGCCCAAATAATGGCTAATCTTTTCTGGAGATCACCTTTGGAATACTGTATAAGGTAAACTCTTGGCAGCAACTAAGGGGCCTCTTAGCAGCCTCATGTACAGTAGAGTTGTTCATTTATATGACATACAGTGGAGATTAGAGCAGTAAGGAGCCGGGGTAGTGCTACAAAAGTCAGGCCTCTGGAAAACACACATCCTCACCGACCCTGTGCAAGAGGTCTCACCCATTTCTCCTCTGCACACCTTAACGTGAGGAGCAGTGCAGTCGGCCACTAAAGGTGAGCTTGAATGCAGCATCTAGGAGGAGCCTGGAGATTCCCTCAGCCAGCGGTTCCCACAGGACTTGGGCTCCTAAGAGATATCCCTGGAGAGGGACAGGGAAGTTCCCACCAGGAAACACTTTTGCAAAAGAATCCATATAGTCTGGCTACAAAATGCAAAGGCTAACTTATTATTTTTTTACTGTCACTCTACAACTTTTGCTGAAACTCATAGAGGAAAATGATCACATACGGGTTTTACAGATGAACAATTTTTCCAGCTTTGCAATTCCTCCTCCATCAGGCTCAAAATAGGTAATCATGGAAGCAAATGAAACTCTTCCAACAATCCAAAGACTTTGAAGGAGCCATCACCACCTACATAGCGGGCAGCAGGTCCTCTGGAGAGAATTTAACATGAGCCATATTTGAGTTAGGTGGAAGCTGACAGCTTCAGTTCTGGCTTTGGAGCATATGGTGCCATAAATTATCAGCAGGCAGTCTACGATTAAGGCCACAGTTTCTCGATAATAATACCTAAATGTACATGAATTGGCTGCTTATTGCCTTCTGGAGTAGAGCTGAAGATGGTCAGGCTATGGTTTAGAGTAACTGAGGCGTCAATGACTGCAATCAGTGGGCTCTAAATTATAATTGCCGCCCTCAGCCACTCCCACGAGCATTCAACTGCCAACAGTACATTCTTGCTCATAAGTTTCCTATTTTGTATTACATGATCCCATTATCTTGACCTCAAGCAAGTGGAACCATGGATGGAAGTCTCAGTTTATGAGCATGAGATGAGGGACTGGGGTCTGAATTCACAGCCTGTGAAGTCGTTCAGCCTAAGAATTCTGCAGAGGCAGTCAGCACCAAAAAGTGTCAACCTAATGAAATTAAATCTCTCTCTTTCTCTCTCTAGAGAAAAATCTCAGTCGGAGCAGAAGCATCCAGGAGTAGGCACAAGCTGCGACAGAGAACAGGGGATCGTGAAGGAGGCAGTGGGAAGTGACAGAGAAGCTGTAGCTTGGCATAAATGTCGCAATCAAAGCTGAAGCTCCAGAATCATGGTGCAGTTAGAACAGAGCTGGGAGTGAGGAGTGCAGACTCCTGAGCAGCTATGAAAGACGTGGCATCTCTTATGACGAAACTTCAGTTTCCTCTTCATCTTTACTAAAACCCCCATCCTCAAAGAAGTTTACGCAAGTCTCTGCCCCTTGGAACTAAACACACACGTCACTACCATGAGGAATGTTCCTTTGGGACATAGAGAACTACCTTCGGCAAGCACTTCATTCCGACTCTCCTAAACCTCCTTAAACCTGCTCTGTGTGAGAAATTCTGCTAAAATAAAATTGGTCATGATTTGGGGACATTGTTACAAATAACTTTAAAGAAATAGGAACTGTTGTGGTTTTAATATCTCCTGAGGATAATATTACAATACTTATATCCTCATAACCGCATCATCTTAGGGTTCTTTTTACCTTTGCATGACCTCAAGGACATATTAGAATGTGTGCTGTTAGTTAACATTTGTGCTTCAGATAGATGCAGCCATGGGCTGGCCATGTGGGTTTTCCCACCTGTCAATCAGCCAAAGCACAAAAAGTAATCTCTATGGACTATGATTGTTAACATATACCTCAATCTTGAAGAGCAACACCAGGTCAGATCTCCCGATGTCTTGATAGGAACAGCACTGGTGTTTGTGCTGGCAGCAATTCTCGCTTCTAAGAAGACTGCCTGGTTGACTGGCCACCAGAGTGACAGAGAATTTTATGAATTTCCCAGCAGCACAAGGTCTTGTCCTCAGCGTCATAGACTTCCAGAGCCATCCATTTGGTCATTGTGAGTTCATGTCCATAATGATCAAGACTCTGCCAGGCCCTGCAGGCACCTTTCTAACAAAATTTAGATAGGAACTGGTACCCAGATCTGGTTTCCTGCCCCCTGTGTTTGTAATGAGGAATTATTAATGCTTCTGGCCGCTAATCTCTTGAAAGTCTATTAAGAGATATTTTCAAATGTATCAAGTAGTACCTAAAATTCCCAATGAGAATGTAACAGATTTATGAAAATAGTTCTACCCTACTACCTTAAGAACCTTCACATCCCAACTCATTCAGTCTTTGTTCTATCCAGGTATAATAAAATTAATTATAATTTAATTTATAATTTATTTATAATTTATAACAAAGTTTATCCTATTAAAATTAATTTCCCCTCATAGATTAAACTCAATTTTTTCATGGCTTCTTTGAGATTATTTTGGGTTGCTTTCATTAGAGTTTGATAAACTTTCAACTCTCTGTCACACAATCACAATGTCTTCATCATGCCAATACATGGTGCGTGCTGTTAACTGACAAAATCTAACATTTCTTCTACCTCCAAGTTTCTGAATATTCCTTATTATTGCCCTCAAGGATCAGTTACTGTAGAGCAGAGAATTATTAAGAATCAAGGTGTCTTGTATAGTCTGCAGAATGATCTATGATAGCATATTTTCAATTTTGAGGAAGTTTATTAAGCACATTGCAAATCAAAGTGAAACAATAAATAGAATAGAAAGATAGAGGAAAAGAGATGGAGAGATAGAGATATATAGATAGATAGATAGATAAATAGACACATACATAGATACATAGATAGATGATAGATAGATAGATAGATGATAGATAGATAGATAGATGATCATACATACATACATACATACATACATACATACATACATAGATGGATAGCAAAGTACTTAATCAGTGCCTAAAACATCCATCCAGCAGAAATGGAAAAACTGAGGCAGCCAGCTGGAGTTCCCAACTAATGTTCTCTCCATGGCTGAACCTCCCACGGCTGAATATCTGGTCTCTTTTTTGCCACAGCATCAGGAAATAATTGGAAATAGTTTGTTTTCTAGCTTCTCTCAAGTGCCCAGGGTTTTTTGTTTGGAATTATTTTGCTATCTTCTCCCTGTTACAAAGTTAGGGGGAAAGCTGATCCCCAGAGAAGGTGACTTGGAGAATACTTTGAGATAAGTATTTGTGGTTCTGAAATCCAAGGAGGTGGGGAGTGCAACCCCAATTCCAGAGCTAGATTGTCCAGTGAGCTCAAACAGCACATGACAATTTGCTAATATAATGTACATTACAGAACACAGTACAGTGAGGAGAGCCTCATGGTGGAATGCCTTCAGTTTAGCTTTCCTAGTATTTTTAAAACACTACCCATACATCGAATATTGGGCAGAGATCAACTTGCTCTCTCCAGTGTCTGGAGCCAGAGATCTGCTTTGCAATTCAATCACAGGCCCCAAGAGTTTCTAAGCAAATAACCTAACCCTCAGGGCTTCAATTTCCTTCTGTGTAAAATATGTAAAATAGCAGCCATACCTCTGGCGGCTGCTGTGAATGAGGCAATCCAAGAATGCCTGCAAAGGTGTTGTGTATTAGCAAAGAGGGCACTGGGAGAAACACCTAGCTAATCCGCAGAGCATTTGCCACACCCACGTTCCAGTCTTGCTAATGAATGCCCTCCCCCACATTCTCGTGGGTCTGCAGCATCAGGATCCTATCACTGGTGAGTGCAACCTGTACATTATTCCATTACAAATAATATAACTGTGCTCAGGGAGATAGCTCAGCCAGAAAAGTGATTGTCTTGCAACAAGAGGACCTGAAATCAAGCCTCAACTCACATTTTGAAAGACAGGCATGGTTGCATGTGTTTGTAATCAGGGAGATGGAAACAAAGAGATCCCTTGAGCTCACACACTGGCCAACCGACCTAGCCTATTTGGCCTGTGGGAGCAATAGATAGGGCCAGAGAAATGACACCTGGGGTTATTCTCTGGCTTCCCTATATACATATACATATACATACACACAAATGTGCACACACATATATTTATATACAATCTATTATTAGAATAACAATGTCTTTAAAACATTACTGGTCCTATTAGGATATGTTAGTCCTGAAAACCTTTATGAGTAGTTAGCCTTCAGTTTTGTTTTTGGTTTTGGGGTCGTTTTGTTTTTGTTTTTTAATTTTTTGAAGCAGGGTTTCTTGGTATAACAGTCCTAGCTGTCCTGGAACTCACTCTTGTAGACCAGGCTGGCCTCAAACTCATCGCCTTCAGATTTTTAGCACCCTGTTGTACACTTTGGAAGCCAAACTCCCCACCCTTAGGGGTGCTGGACAGGAGTTGGAGAAGAGCCTGTCACATTTCCTGGGAGCATTCAGTCTGCATGACCTGCATTTGAGGAAGGCAACACACCATACTCTTGCTTTAACCAAGACTTCTGGAGCAATCTGCTCCAAAAGGCTGTCATTAAACTTTTCCCTCTTAGCCATCCTTTGTTGTTGCCTCGTCACTCAGCTGGCTGGGTTCTTGGGTGGGTCACAAGCTGCACCCACATATGAAGTGACAAATGGTTCCTATAAAACAGCTGAGCACAGAGGGTCATGCCAATCTGGGTGGCCTGGACTGCCACCCGGGGCCATGATGTCATCTGGGCTGAGCTGCTGCCAAGGACTGACTGTGTGTGGGTCCATAGGCCAACCACAGACAATGTCTGTGTTGATGCCATGGCTCTTGTTACCCATGAAGGGTATGCAGATGACCAGGGCCTGGGCTGCCACCTGAGGTCATCTTGCTGTTCAAGGGGCATGCTGCTGCAGGAGTCACATAGATCTGAGTATCCTGCATGGGTCACCCAGGGGCATGGTGACATTTGAGTCCAAGCTGCTGCTTTGGCCATGTCTGGGTCCATGATCCTGCTGCAGCTGGGTCTGTGTTGATGTACGTTGCTGCATTACCACAGGGGACCATGCAAGCCATGTGTTGAAGTACAAGGGCAGTGCTGAGCTGGCCCCACACTTCGCTGGCCATGGGAGAGCCCACCTCACCTGAGAGCTGACCTTACCCCTCGTCAGCCCTGGGATAGCCGACCCAGATGACCCCAAGTACTGTCTCTGCCCCTCACTAAAGAGTTGACCCCTACACTTGAGAACACCGCCCAACCCCTCACCACTGTTATGGGAGAGATGGCTCCATCCTTCGCCTGAAGTGGGTAGTCTGCACAGCCCAGACTGACCAACTCAGCTATTACCCAAGTACTCTTCCAGGACTCTACCCAACATTTCCCCTGACACCTGCTGGGGCACAGAAAGGTCCTGTGGAACTGTAAACGCAGGCTCTCCATGACTCTGGGCAACAGCAGGATATCCTGAGAAGAAATTCAGTGAGAGTCCAGTATTGATGGCATACAAGAAGCCTTGAGCCTGACCAACAACACATCACACAGTGAACATTCCCGAGAAAAGCTGTTTGTGCAGAAGGGTCTGCTGCATGATATGCAGAGCTCCCAGTGCCAGTAAGACAATGAAGCAGTGATGGAGAGGCGGGAAAGATAGAGGAGTGAAGCGGGGCCTTTTGGTTTGTCTGTTTTTAATTAATATTCTTCTCTGCATTCTTATTTTTTCTTATTTTTATCATTTTCTTTAAAGTTTTCCTTTGAAAGTGATGTTCAAAGGGTGACGGGCGTTTACAGAGGGACTGGGAAATGGATGGAATTGGAATGCATGATGTGAAATTCCCCCCCAAAAAAAATCAATTTTAAAAAATTATGCTTAAAAAATTTAATTAACTGTTTAAATTAAAATTTTGTGATTTTTATCAGATAAAATCAAAACAATACAAACAAAAATCTGCTGATTTGAATATGTAAGTACATATTCAAAGCCGAACTCCATCTTAATGATCCCAGGGAGGTCTCAGTCCCTTCCCATGCCCTCGCCAATCCAGATGGTTGGTTTCCCACAAGAAAAAGAGGTTTTCTTTCTTTCTTTATCCAAAGCATAAAAAACTACTTGTGATTATCCTTCATAGACACATGGTAATAGTGACATGATCTTCATCACTATCTTATAGTCAAGGATGACAATTCTCTGTTATCTGAAGTTAGTTAACAGGAAAACACATGAGATTCCCAGAAAGTTCACATTTTCTAGACACATTTAGGAAGTTCAATAGTGTGCCTTCTACAAGAAAGACGAGGAGGAAGAGGAGAGAAATAAGAAGGAACAGGAGGAGCTTACCCTAGCAGTCTTAATAAAATTACTTCAGACAACAGAGCTGATGTCCTTAGAGTCAGTTTTCATAGTTTCAGGGGGAGGCCTGGTATTTTACACTCAAGATTCAGAGCTATTTATGAAGCTGAAAAGAGGGGTAATTTACACATCTCAGAGAGTTTTCCCTTGAGAAACTGTGCCAGGTACACTTTTTATATTTTCACTTACTACACAAACAAGCTTCTTAAAATTTCTAATTTAATACCAGTGACACATACTAACAATTCATACTCACATCACAGGAAGATTTCAAAAGTTAACTAAAATGAAGTTTATATTAAATATATACGAGCAAGGGATATATTACCTATCTTTGACAAAGGATGGACCCTAATAAAAAAACATAATTTATAAAGAAAACTAAACTTTGTTCATGTTAACTTAAATCTGGTGCTCATATCATAATACAAGGTAACTCCCAGTTCTGTACAGAATGAATGACTTCAACAGTCATCAGGGCAGGGCTGGCAATATGACTCAGTGAAGGAATGCAAAACCATCTAATTTCTAAAACTTTGGTCTTTTTGTGGAAAAGAATAATACTGTAACTATACAGAAAGGGCATTGGTAAATGGGACCTGAATCACAATGTCAAAGAGAAAATTGGAGAATACCTGTGACAATAAGCTTTATCAAACTTTCAGATCAAGATCTGTCTCAATTCAAAAGTAATGTGCTGGTTTACTCAGGATACATATAGAATGCTGATGGAAAAGAGAGAGTGTGTGTGTGTGTTAAGATTTATGGGGGAAATATCTGTCCTTCAAAAGTTGAGTCCTAGACATGGCCTCAAAATTAACTTTATAGCTACTAAATCCCCAAGTGTCTTCTGGCTGATCTTAAAAAAGAAAGGGGTAGACCCATACAAACAAATGAGTTCACTAAGATTAAAAATCAGTTAGTTAGGGATTGATTGGAGAAACCATAATGAAGCATTTTAAATGTCAATTAGGAAAAAAAATGGCCAAGGGTATGGGAGGTACTTCTGTCTATGTGTTGCATTTATTGGTTAATGAATAAAGAAACTGCTTTGGGCCTATAGCAGAGCTATAGAGTAACAGAGCTAGGTGGGGAAAACCAAGCTGAATGCTGGGGAAAAGGGAGGTGGGGTCAGGGAGAAGCCATGTGTTTCCACTGGAGCCAGACAGAACTTTACTGGTAAGCCAAGCCATGTGGTAATACATAGATGGATAGAAATGGGTTAAATTAAGATGTAAGAGTTAGCCAATAAGAAGCTAGAGCTAATGGGCCAAGCAGTGATTTAATTAATACAGTTTCTGTGTGATTATTTCGGGTCTAAGTGGCTGGGAATAAATGAGTAGCCTCCTTCAACAAATATATTTATATACCAAATAAAATTCTATTTGTAGACACATGAATAATGTCAAATATGAATAAAAATTCTCCTGTGAAAGAGGTCCTCATGGCTTTATCTGAACTTGTTCTTTCCTCTAATGTGTTCATTGATGTGAATAAACATATAGTAGAAAAGATAAAGATTGGTCAAAAAAATTCATCAGATGTATTGAACAATGAAAAAAAATATAGATGTTTTTCTTTTTCCTCTAAGACATAGGGGGGAAAAGACAGGTTTAAAATAGATTGGATAAAATTTGCAAAATAAAAACAGAAAAGCTTGTGTTGGTCCAAAAGGCAGATCGACAAGGCCTTTCTCACTTGATTACTAACCAGCCCACAAGTAGATATTATCCATGCCATGTTACCTCAGGTGTAAGACTGTGGCTTGCCAAGGTAGAACTGCTCCCAAGTAATGCTACAACCTCTTGCTTTCCATATACTATCTCTAGTACTCAGTGCGGTTCTCTCTCCTCCCTTTTGTAAAGCTTTGAGATGAGATGACATCAGAACCATGTCTATTTATTGAATATTTGTGTTCTCCTCCCCAAACACATGTGTTAAAGCCTTGATTCCCAGCCTAATGGCATTAAGAAATGGGACTTTGGGATAGACCTTTAGGGTGAAGTCCATATCAATAGGATAAGTGCCCATCTAAGAAGACACATGAAAAACACATTTTTTATTATTTGGTCAAAATACAGTGATATAGTGACCCTAAATGAATAAAAATGCTTTCACTAGATATCAATATTGTCAACACCTTATTCTCAGTCTTTCCAGTGTACATGAGAATATAGTTAAATTAAGTCAACCAGCTTATGATTTTCTACCATCCCGGTTGAAATTCATTAAGATAGTCACCAGGGTATTCCAGGTTTATTTTTTTCACCTCAATTCTTTCATTTTGATATTCTCTGATATTGCTTTGTAATGTTCTCAGACTCCAGGACTTTGAAAATGTATGTCCTGTGAGTGCTTTATTCTACTTCCCACACCAGCAAGAGTACAAGTACTTATAAACAAAGTCGAATGGTGACTGAGAACTCAGTTTCAAGGGCATTTATAAAAGTCCATTATAAGAGAATCCTAGACTGTTACTATGACCTAATTATTAAGCTATGCAGAGAGGTGACATAATTAAACTTGTGTGTGTAAGGACTTCACTAACCTCTGTATAGCGACTAAAGAGGGGCCTGGCAGATATGAGTTTAATATCATGATGTATGTTTCAATAACAATTCAACAAAGAAGGCTAACTTGGGTAACGGGAGCACTATGAGACTCTTTATGCAACAGCTGTTGAAATTCTGATTAGATATTTGATGCTTGCATTTAATTCAGAAAAGCACTTGAAGCACCTGAAGAAATGCTGGATTGATTTTCAGATTGGGAATCTCACGTCTACAGAACAACTCGGAAACAGCTAAATAAAATCTGCCTGTGAATGTTCTGCTCTAGCAAACAGCTAACATGAAGATAAAGACAAGAGTTTACTATGGCATACTAAAAGTTCACACTGAAGGAAAATGTAAACACAATCCATAGGGATTCACAGCAGAATACCCGGGACAAGACAGGAAGATTCTAAGATTAGGAGAAAGTAGTCAAAAACTAGAAATTTCAGTGACATCTGTAAAATTCTAGAAATAGAAATTAGCTTCCTTCCCCTAACAGCCACCAAGTGCCAATAGGTCATGAAAGGGACTGGGACATTTGAGAGAATTCCTCTGTGTTGGAATTTTGGCTGTCTTGATCCTACTCCTGTCTTATGTAGGTAACCATAGCTGCTGAACTGATGTGAGCAACAGCTACATAAAGTCCAGAAGTCAGAATTTCACAGCTCTCCTCCCCTTCTTCCTACCAGTTCTTAGATTTTTCTCCACCCCATTCCTCAAAGATCCCTGAGCATTGGGTAATTGTAGGTTGATATAAATGACCCATCTACAGCAGAATACTCAGCTATGAGTTTATACATTAACTACTATGCATTCCATAAGGATGCTTCGTTGATTCAAGTTGAGAGCAGTACTAATCTAAGATAGAAACATAAATATTTATAACATCATCTGATATGACCTATTAGCAAGACAACAATAGTAGGTTATTCCCCTCATCCAGATTCTATGACCTTTTCAGTCGTGGGCTTTTGACTAGGTTTACAGTATTTAACAGTGGTTTGAATGAGATTGACCCCAGTAGGCTCATCGTGTTTGAACACTTTGTCTCCATTGGTGGAACTGTCTGGGAAAGATTAGGAGGTGTGGCAACATTAGAGGATGTATGTCACAGGTGTGGGCTTTGAGACTTCAAAAGCCTCCTATCATCTCCAACGCACCTTCTGCCTCCCGCTTATGGATCAATATATGAGCTCTCAACTTTGGCTGTAGACAGCATGTCGGCAGTTTGCTGACTTTGTTCCATTCGCAGACTTTAATCCCCTGAATCCACTGAACATTTTATTTCCTTTTATTTTATTGGGAAAAAAAAAGAGTTTTTGATTTATATAAGTTGATCATTTTCCTCACACCCAATTCCTCCCAGATTCTTCCTACCTCCCTACCTAACCAACTTTATATTTTCTCTCTTTCTTTCAAAAATAAACAAGAAACAAAAAACAAAACAAAATAAAAAATAAGAAACACCCCTACATACATACACACACACAATCATAAAAACACATAAACCCAAAATCAAAAATCAAAACAAACAGGTGACACGGGATTCTCCTCTTTATGCTGTGAATATGTTTTATTACCATTGGTTAATAAATAAGCTGCTTTGGCCTATGGAAGGGCAGAATAGAGCTAGGCCGGTAAACTGAACTGAATGCTGGGAGAAAGAAGGCGGAGTCAGGGAGACGCCATGCAGCTGCTGAAGGAGAAAGACACCAGACACTTGGTGGTAGGCCACAGCCTCGTGGTGATACATTGATTAAAAGAAATGGGTTAATTTAAGATATAATGTACTGGCCAAACAGTGTTATAATTAATACAGTTTTGTGTGATTATTTGAGTATATGCAGCCAGGAAACTAATGTACAATCTCTGTTTAAAAACAAGCAAATACCAGAAAGACAAAATTTGCCAGAATAAAGCAAATGCCCACAAATAAAGCAAAAAGTCCACAGAAATAGCATTGGGTTTGATGTGTGTAGTTAACTACTCCTGGGCATGGGGCCTGCCCTGAAGTGTGGTTATTATACTCAGCCAGACTCCACAAAAGAAACTGACTTTCTCTTTGCCAGTGGGTTATCATTTGTAGATAGCTTCTTGGTTAAGAGTAAAATTGTTTTCATATGCTTTCTTCAAATGACCTTTAGTGTTAGTTGCCCACCCCCCATTTTCTCTCCCTTACCCTGTCTTCCATTATTCTTCCCATTTAAACCTATTCTAATTTCTCCTTTGTTTCTTCATAACAATATCTTCTATTTCCTACCTTGGGAGATTCCCCTCCTCCCTCATAGTTCTTTACGGGGTATCTGACCTCTCTGGTTATTCAGATTGTAACACACAAATAATCAAAATTTAAAAGCTAGCATTCACATATAAGAAGAAAACAGAATGTCTTCTGGGTTACCTTAGGTTGATTGTTTCTAGCTCCACTCATTTATCTGCAAATTTCATGATTCTGTTTTATCAGCTGAATAGTATTTCAATATATAAATGCATGACATTTTCATTAACCATGCATTGGTTGATGGATATCTAGGCTGTTTCCAAATTCTGATTATTACGAATAAAGCAGTAACGAACACGGATGGGCAAGTATCTCTGTAGTAGCATGTAAAGTCCTTTGGCTATATGCCCAAGAGTGATATAGCTAACTCTTGAGGTAGACCTATTCCCACCTTCCTGTGGAACCACTATACTGATTTCCATAGTGTCTGTACAAGTTTACATTCTTGCCAGCAATGAGTAAGTGTTCCTCCTTCTCTGCATTCTCTCAGCATGAGCTGTCATTTGTTTTATTGATCTTGGGCATTCTGACTTGGGTAAGGTGAAATCTCAAAATAGTTTTGATTTGCATTTCAATGATGACTAAGGACGTTGTAGTGGCTCCCATAGACTCATAGGGAGTGGCATTATTGAAGGTATGGCCTTGTTGGAGGAAGTATATCACTGGGGGGTGAACTCTGAGGTTTCAGAAGCTCAACCCAGGCCCAGTGTCACTCTCTTTTCTGGCTGTCTACCAATTCAGATGTAGAACTTTCAGCGACCTCTAGCCCCATGTCTGCCTTAGTGCTGCCATGTTTCCCACTATGATAATGATGAACTAAATGTCTGAACCTGTAAATCATTCCCTGGCTGTGTTCCCAGCTCGAACTCCAGCTATAAAGCATTTCAATGTCTTTTCTGGGACTGGATGTTTGCGTGCCCGCTAGGTAGCTGAGACCATGCCATGCCAGGGCAGACGGCAGGATCAGGCTTAATCAGGTGGGAGAGTATGGTGGATTTCTGCAGCCATACATGGAAGTGTTTCCAGACTGCTCATTGCTCTGCGTAGCAGATTCAGCTGTAACTCAGATAAAAAGCTCATTCTCCGGGTTGGAGTGCTGAGCTTGACTCCTGCCTGGAAGGACAGCATTGTGCACTGTGACTCAGAGGCACAAACA
>JAQHUG010000015.1:4465124-4483804 GCA_028555095.1 Dicrostonyx torquatus
AAAAAAAGAAAGTTATTGTGTGCCTGGTACTGAGATTTCCATTTCTTCACAGATCCACATTTTCAGGGAACAGCAAGGCCCTTCTATACAAAGTATATTAAAACTCCTCTTTGAAAAGCATTTTTTAAAATAAGCTTAAAATTATTCAATGTCCATAAGTTATTTTCCTGTATCTTGAGGTGGCTAACTCACACCCTACCCTTTTATCTCCCTAACCCCGTATCCTCACTTCAACCTCGAATTCCCCCCTCATTTTCATCACCTGCATTATACTATCCTCTGCAACAGAATTTTGACTTGGGTTTGAGGATCTTAGCTTAGTTTTCTGTACAGCTTTTTTATTCATCCTTCACTTTGCTTAAGCCTTCTACTAACCTGTCATTCCCCATTGCCGACCCCTTCTGTTAGCTATAAAAAGTTCTAGACAAAAATAAGACAACTGGCAAGCAGAACTTATAAAAATAAGAAAATAAAACAATCCCAAAAAGTGTGTTCATAAACAATAACTCTGTTTTCAAGGAACAGGTTAAATGCTACATCTTAACTTAGAGCATCAAATGAAGATTATTTTTACAGAGAAAATACGCTTGCTACATAACATCATAATCTTGAGACATAGTGTATATACAATGTACCAATAACACACAAAGCTCAACTAATGCTCTTCTACATATAACAATCAAGGAAACTTGGTGAGCCTGAAGTTTAGTCTGCATTTCTATAAAACTCCACCAACTGAAAACCACTCATCTAGAAGATAATGGATTTAAATTAAGTGTGTGTCCAAAAAACTTCTAAATAATAAATGGAATTCATGACTGTTGGAATTTAACCCTGTTTAATTTGTTTCAACTGCCATTTTCAAAATTCATGTTGAAATTTAATTGTCATGATGATGGCAATAAGAAGTGAGTGGAGCATGAGGACTCGGTCCTCATGAATTGATCAGTGTCATCATGGCAGGAATGGATATGTCATCTACGGAGTGGGTTGATGATCAAAGAATGAAATTTGGCCCCATTTGCAGCTCTTGTGTCCCCTTGCTCTTCACCTTTTCCCATGAGTGACAGCACAAAGGCCTTCACAGAGGTCAGTGCTGTGCACTTAGACTTTAGAAACATGCATCAAGTAAACCTCTACTACTCAAAAATAACCTAGTCTTAGCTATTCTATTAAAGCAACAGTGAATGAACTAAGATATACCTGCTATCCCATATTATCAGGCAAACCATCACTAAGACTCCAATAAAGAAAAGCATGCCATGAGGTCTAGAGGTGTTCAAATTCTCTCAGAATTTCCCATATAGGCTTTAATGCCTGTACTATTTATATTAACAATATTTTACTCATAATATTCTCACTTGGAAAGATGTGCAGATCTTAACTTGACAGCTAATGCAATGTATGTAGACACAACAACAGAAACCTAGATTTTTAAAAACTATTTCTAGTGTTCAGTGAAACAACAAATTGGAAATCACAAATACAATTTATTAGCAAATAAATTAATTTTAATGCAAAATATATTCTGGAACTTTTTTTTTTGTGTGTGGCTTTTCGAGACAGGGTTTTTCTGTAGCTTTGGAGCCTGTCCTGGAACCATAGAGCATCTTTCTTACTTTTACTAGCATTGAACCAGTCCCCCAGGTTGATTTACATGCTTTACTGACTGACAAAGATCCACCTGCCTGTGCCTTCTGAGTGCTGGGATTAAAGGCATGTGCCACCACCTCCCGGCTATTCTGAAACTTTTACCTAAGTTTTTATAGTTGAATTTCTAATTTGGAGAAGACCAATTACACATACATGTATATTTATTATGTTTATTTTTCACATGTGAGGTGCATGTGTGCATTTCAGTGTATATTTAAACTCTTGCCTGAGACCAGTTCATAGATGCCTGAGAAACAATATTTCTTACCTATCTAATTGAAGCAATAAAATTTCAAAAGTGAGCAGAGAAGGGAAAATAATTGTAAAATGTTGGTTCTTGTAGAAATGAGAAATCTTTGTCCTTTGTTGTTGTTTTACTAAATCATTGAGGATGTAATAAAGTCAGTTTAAAACACAGAAAGCCACTGATAACACAGGAACCCTTAGTAGGTAGATGACTGGAAGGTTAGCCCTTCCTGTCGGCAGCTAGAACACCCAGTAGAAAATGAAAGCTTTCCAAGTTCAGTCCATGGCTCTTCAGATACAGGGATTATAAACCAAGGCAAATAAAATTTGCATTCCAAGCTTTCCATCCAAAGTTTTCTTTAATATTCTAGAACAAACCTGCACTTTGACTCCCACAAGATCTCCCAAGAACTAAATCCACAAGCTTATTACTATAGCATACAGTTCTGTACGTCTCTGCCTACCATGTGCTCAGAGTGCTACGACTGTAGACTCCTTCTATCTTCAAACACGATACACAAGCCCAAATCTTCCAGCTCAGTTTCCAATATGGTCACTATCAGTAGTTAAAATCCACATCAAAAATAAATAAAACCTTCACATTTTAAGAGTGTGAGCAGATCTGTAGATAAGGGGGGAGGGGGGAGGGTTGGGACAGAAAAGAAAGAGGATTGCTGTTTTAGAAGAAAGTTTTTCCTCCTAAAACTAACTCCTGGGAAATGGGATCACAGGGCTGGGGATTTTGCCCATTTGGTAGAGTGCATGCCTAAGATACATGAGGTCCTCACTCCATTCCCAGCACTCCATATAATAGGCATGGCTAAGTACAGCTGTGATCCTAGCTCTTGAAAGGGAGGAGGAGGAGGACCAAGAGTTCAAGGTCTTCCTCAACACAGGGACTTGGGAGTCAGCCTAGGTTACCTAAGATCCTATGTTAAAAAAGAAAATAAATAAAAAAACAGAACCCCAATAACAATTTTGTTCTATTCATATTGTTCCCATAACAGTTTCACTACCACTATTATTACAAGTTTTAACTTTGTAAACTTACTGGTTATGATTGACTTCTATTTTACAGAGAACGGCTGAGCATGGATAACTGAAAGTATTTAACTGACAGGCAGAAGTCAAGAGTGAACACTGCACAGTGTTCTGCGCCCATTACTTGCTCTGAAACTTAAGTGTTTTCTGAGGTGAGAAAAACTTAACTAAGGATATAGCCACTCTATAGAATATATGAAGTCAAAGCATAAGTGTCTAAATGTGAATATATGCATAACAGTTACGTTCTACGTTTCTAGAAAATCCACAAGATTGTTCAAGCATTACCATGATTCCGAGCCTTTCTAGCACATCAGGAATTTCTTATCCACCAGTAGTCACTCTGCCACCTCCTCCTCCCTCTTCCCGCAGTAACGACTCTTGAGATCCTCTTAGCGGCTCTAAACATTTCAAAAAATAGAAATTCACCTTACATGACTTTTATGTCTGGTTCTTTTCTGCATTTTTCTGTAGGTCTATATGTCTTGCAGTAAGCATCACTACGTCATTCCTTTTTCAAACCAGAAAACATTTCACTGAATAGATATACCATGTTCTGTTAATTCATCAATTGATTGGTGGGTATCGACAGGTTTCTCCATTTTTCGGCTATGATGATAATGATGAACATTTGAGTGGAAGTGTTGAGGTGAACACACATGTTTTCAGTGCCCTCGTGGAGGCTAGACTTGGCATTGACGGATATGTCAACTGTCTGATAAGACTATTCTCCTCGGCAGTTCTGCTATTTCATAGCATGGCGCTACTACCTGGGAGTTGTAATTGTTTTCCCTTCTTTCAGCACTGCCTTCTACCTCTTACTGCACTTTGTGCTTCTCACTGTGGTTTGTTTGCAGTTCCTTCATGACTACTTTTGTTGAGCATATTTTGATTATTGTTTTCGGAGAAATGCCCAGCATATTGCTGTCTAGTTCTAATTGAGCTATTAGTCTTTAACAGATTTTAGAAATTGTCTTCAGGCTTATACATAACACAATGAGCCCTATCAATATATAATATGTGCCAGAATAACAATTTTATTTAGTTGTACACACAGTTACACTTTCAAAATCAGTCAGCACAGCTATGTAAATTAGGGAACGTAGGCTCAAATAGGACTTAATATAATCTGATGTAATTTTAACATTGATTTGAGTTTTTTATTTTATGAAAAAGTATTAACCTAGTTTTGCTTACAAATTGATACATTAATAATATGAACTTGGATCATTGAAATAATTAGTAAGTTTGGTGCCGGGAATGGTGACACACATCTTTAATTCCATCACTCAGGAGACAGAGGCAGGTGGATCTCTGAGTTCAAGGCTAGCTGGGTCTACATAGCAAATTAAGGTACAGCCACAGATATGTAGGGAGACCCTGTCCCAAAAAAACAAAAGAGCAAAACAATGAAGAAAGGGAGGGTGGGAGGAAAGGAGGGAGGGAGGGAGGGAGGGATAAAGGAATATTACTAAGCTTGGTTTTCTGTAAAATAACTCTTAAAAATTGTAGAGCAAGGCTAGGCACGGTGGCTCACACTTTTAATCCCAGCACTTGAGAGGCAGAGGCAGGCAGAAACTCATGAGTTCAAGGTCAGTCCAGTCTACAAAGTGAATTCCAGGACAGCCAGAACTGTTACACTGTTACACAGAAAAATACTGCTTCAAAACAAAACAAAAACAAAAGAAGAAAGAAAAAAAAGCAAACTCCCCTCTCCAAAAAAAAAAACATTGTAGAACAAAACATTATAGAGTATTACTGGTATAAGTTTTTTTGACACATTAGAGATACTCAATATACATTTCTTTTTCTCTTAAGCTATTAGGAACAGAGTTCTTTGAAAGGAGTTTATTAAATAATTATTAGTCCTTCTGGGGGTCAGGTGAGAAGAGTACTACATACTCACACGGTGAAATGTAAGAACCAGTCTAGATTATAGATGAATAGTTCTCGGTACATACAAGCATGACTTGTACTTCCAAATCACAAATACAAAAAAGACTAAAAAAAAAAAAAAAAAGCCAGACAGTGATGGCGCACGCCTTTAATCCCAGCACTTGGGAGGCAGAGGTAGTTCGAGACCAGCCTGATCTACAGGGCTAGTTCCAGGACAGGTTCCAAAGCCACAGAGAAACCATTTATCGAAAAACCAAAAATAAAAAAGTAAAATAAAAAATAACAAAACCAAAAAAATTACAAGGTATTCAACAGTTCTCATATCAAAGGGTTGTTCTTTGATGGCATGACCTGATGTGATTTGAACTTGAAATAGGCAAATAGACAGAGAAACACCAGGGACAATGGTCTTCTGTCCCTGGTAAGAACAGTCTCCATACAGCATTCACTCATGGACAGGGCCTCAAATGAAAGACCAGAAACCAAAGTCCCTCTCACCACTACCATCAATAGATGAAATTATTAACTATAAACTGTTTGAAGAAAAAATTTAGTTGAATGAAATTTAGCTAAGTAAGCCAGAGCAGCTTGCAGTTCAAGCATCCCCGGGCACCAGTAAAGTTTCTGACTGCTCGCCTTCCACCAGGCGTATGCCCTGTAAGGGAAGCACAGATGCGGGAATGGATAAAGCTTGCTGAGTGGATACTGTATTGGAAGATGGTTTGATCATTTGGGCCCCTGACCTAGGCAGAAGCCCAGCCCTGTGGTTGGCAGAGACTCTCTGCCACAAGACTCTTTTTTTTTTTTTTGGTTTTTCGAGACAGGGTTTCTCTGTGGCTTTGGAGCCTGTCCTGGAACTAGCTCTTGTAGACCAGGCTGGTCTCGAACTCACAGAGATCCGCCTGCCTCTGCCTCCCGAGTGCTGGGATTAAAGGCGTGTGCCACCACCGCCCGGCTGCCACAAGACTCTTTAGGCTTTCAGTGAGTCAAACGCTATTGCACTGTAGTTCATTACATAAACTCTCAAAGTACAGAGGCTTGCTTTCTCAGACCAGATTTAGTTTAGCAGCACACACACACACACACACGAGAGAGAGAGAGAGAGAGAGAGAGAGAGAGAGAGAAGTTAGTGAAAAGGGACATTTTAATAAGAAGACCCAGCTGGTAGGTAAAGTCACAATACCCCTTTAGATCCAGCTTAGAAACCAAGAAAAGATTTACCTGGGGGAGCAGCACCTGTGGGAACATAGATTCTAGTGATGACATTTATCTGACTGTTGGAGTTGGGCATCTCAGGGAGCCTTGCCATATAATTATTCAAAATAAAGGCTATAATGCAAATATAAAATGAACAGGTAGCAAAGATTGTATGTAACTATTAATTAAATGAGACATCTGGGAAAGAAATATTGACAGTTTGAAGGACAAATAAAAGAACTGCAAACATATATGATTAAGGAGCTAGTGGAATTATCGTATAGATGGAAAATGGCATTTCTCATAGGGTAGGGAGGGCTAGCCTTCTACCAGATATTATTTCTCATAGGATAGGGAGGGCTATCCTTCTACCAGATATTATTTTTCTTAGGGTAGGGAGGGCTATCCTTCTACCAGAAGTTATTTAGAGTTAAGTAAAAATAAAAAGGGGGCTGGAGAGATAGCTCAGTGGTTGTGAGGACGTAGTGTTCCAGAGGGCCTGTGTTTGTTCCTTAGCCCCCACATGATGGCTCACAACCGGCTGTAACTTCAGCTCCAGAGGATGGATGCCCTCTTCTGGCCTCCACCGGCACCAGGCACCATCAGTGCACAACCAAAACACTCATGCACATAAAGAAACACATATGAAAAAGACAAAATCACTTACATTGTCAGCTTTCCTACGATTGAAATTTAATCTATTGGGAGACAAAGTTTCAAGTGGCTATAAAGTTTAGCAATCCCATACACTCCAGCATTCTACTGAGAGGAAGTCTGTCTACTGATCATTTTTGTCCATTTCAAGTCTTAAGTTTCTCTCTGGAAGGCTGGAGATGTTGCTCAGTGGTAGCACGCTTCCCCAATATGTCCAGAATCCTATGTTCCATCGTCAGCAGCCCTTGCAAGACAACCCACAAGCTCATGTACATGGACAATGGTGGTGTTTGGTTTTGAGTGGGAGGATTTGATAGATTTCTCTTCTACTACTGTTAGAAATGTTTGGTCCTTGGGACAATTGTCTGAAGTTCCAACTGGTGGTTTCATAAGCGACCCCATATTTATTTTTTCGCTTGTTCACAGCAAGTAGAACTAGGAGGCCCAGATCCTGCAATTCTTGATGCACACACAATCCTTTAGCTATTGCTTGCCAGTTTATTCTTTGTCCAAAATCAACACATTGTATTAAATGATTTTATGTTTGTGTTTCACGTTAATCATCACTACATTATGTCCTCCTGTGATAACAGTTCACTTTCTGAAAGACTGTGGAAAATTCTCCTGCTATTTTCGCCACCACCTCCTCTCTGGTGTACTTGCTCACTGTCCTTTCAGGACCGAGAGAACATTCTCCTTCCTCTGCCTTTCCCAGTGTCCATCCAGTATTTCTGGGGGAACTATTACTGGCTCCCCTCAGTCCTGACACTGGGAAAATTGAGGGGTGGAAGACGTCTTGTAACCTAACCCAGGCAGGCCTCAAAACTGGGATCCTTCTAAGCCAGGGAATTAGGTTGAGTGTGGTCTGGAAGATCTCATGCAAAGCCTTTTGTGAAATGAGCATACCAAAACCTTGCAGCAAAGAGGAAGATTGAAAACAGCCCTCTCTCCAGGCCCGCTATAACTAGCTTGTGCTCTAGTGCAGGTTCAGAGGGACTCCAGACTGGCTAAGAATAACATCTTAATAATAAAACACACAATTTATTATCTTAATAATAAAACACACATCCCCAGGTGGAAATTCAAGATGTTAACAGGACAAGCAATCCATGAAGATTGAATAATATAGAACTGCCCATAACAGTTAGAGCATGCTCAGAAAAGTCCAAGCAATACAAAAAAGCAAAAACGAACAAACAGTACCAAAAACACTGGAGTATCAGAAAAGCCCCAACCAACCCTGCACTGTGGGGCCAGTGAGCTGCCATTTGCTCTGGCCTGCTTTTCTCTTGGAACCACATTCTCTGAAAATGATTTTTTTTTTTGCTTTACTTGCTACTTTGCATGTGTGCCTTTAACCAAGTCTTTGTTCCAGAACACAAGAACCTAGAGCTTCACTGAAACTGTCACACAGACGCTGGCATTTGCTGATACCAGTCTTGCCTTAGCCTTCTAAGAGCCGGCACGGTCATGTCACTAGCTACACTATTTGTTTTCAAAACAATCATTTTTTATTTTACATACTAATACCAGTTCTCCTGCTTCCATCCTCCTGCTCCCCCAACTTCCATATACCCCACCTCCATCCACTCCCCAGCAAGGGTGAGGCTTCCCATGGGGAGTCAACAAAGTCTGCCATGTCACTTGGAGGCAGCGTCAAGGCCCTCCCCCTATATTTAGGCTAAGCATGTTGTCCCTCCAAAGAGAGTGGGCTCCAAAAAGCCTTTTCAAGCACTGGGAATAAATACTGGCCCCGCAGACTCACCTAGCACACAGCTGTCCCCCACATTCAGAGGACCTAGTTTGGGGCTATGCAGGTTCTCCCGCTGTCAGTCTGGAGTCAGTGAGCTCCCACTAGCTCAGGTCAGCTGTTTCTGTGGGCTTCCCCATCACGGTCCTAGAGTGAAAGGAGAAGTGGACACATGTCCCATCCCTACCCAGAAGCTATCTCTAATTGATAACCACTTGCAAATGAAAATTTAGCTTCGTCCAAACGAGTCTCACTGGGGAAACTAACTACTCTAAAGGGAAAGCTAGCTGATCATCAGTAGACGGCCAACAGAAAACAAACTCAGCCAGCCGTGTGCTTGGAGGCCCCTTGTCTCACAGAGTTGTGTTAAGACTCAGTCTTTACTTTTTAAAATTTATCTCATTATTTTTGTATTTCTATGTTATTTTATTTATATTTTTCCCTTTTTTAATCCTACAGAACCTTCACACACACACACACACACACACACACATACACACACACGTAATGGCGCCCAGTTTAGTGTTTTTATGAGGTTTCTGAGTTGGTGAACCAGTGTGTATCTGTTTCTTGTACCTTCTCTTGGGCTCTTTCCTCCTGTTTTGTTTGTTTTGTCCAGTTCTAATGTGTTAGGTTTTGTTTTAACATATTGTATTATAATACCATAAAGGTCTGTTTGTTTCCTAATGGAAAACAGAAAGGGGGTGGATCCAGATGGAAGGGGAAGAGGGGAGGAGCTGGGAGGAGTAAAGGAAAGAGAAATATTATATGAGAAAAGTAATCTGCTTTTTGATGACAGGAAAAATCCTTGTTACAGCTGCAGTTTCCCTCTCCTTCGTCTCTTGTTTCTCTGACTCCCTGTACATCTGACCCTTTCCCATCATCCCGTTGTTTCTGCTCTAGTTCCTCCATCACCTCTCCTTCCCTAAGCAGGTAGGTAGGAGACAGCTCTCCATTTATTTGTTTCATATTAATTCTGTTGACTCTAATAAAACTTTTTTCCATTTTTGTCTCCTACTCTTTACATTAAAATACTTATTGTCATATACATTTCTTCCCTGTTACTAGAAATAGTTTTTAAAATGTACTTTTTTAGTTTTAATTATGTGTGTGATTGTATCTGCATATGATTATGTGTGTGTGCCTGTTATGGGATGATTACAAATGGTTGTGAGTTGCCTAATGTGGGTGTGGGAACAAAACTCAGGTCCTCTGGAACAGTGGCACATACTTTTTTGGTTTTCCAAGACAGGGTTTCTCTGAGTAGCTTTGGAGCCTGTCCTGGCACTTGCTCTACAGACCAGGCTGGCTTTGAACTCACAGAGAAGAAGTTGCACATACTCCTAACCACTACACATCGTTATCTTCAATGCTTTTCCAACTTTTGTCTTCTAGGGTCAAGTGTCAGGCCAGAAGGGAAATCAGAAGGATAACTGGGAGGGTCTGATGGTCCAGGGTCCAGAACTTTCTGTCATTGTCAAGGATGACAAGAATCAATAATTTGAGAGGAGTCTGTCTACAGTGTTGATTGAAACCGGGTAAAGAAAATCCCCATACTCTCTCCATCTTTCTTTTTTTTCTTTTAATCTTTTATTCCCCAAGTTTGATTATTTTCTCTTTTATTGAAAACAGATTCCTTTCTCACATAATATATCCTGATTACTGTTTTCCCTCCCTCCACTGCTCCCAGTTCCTCCACACCTTCCCTCCCATCTGGATCCACTCCCTTTCTGCCTCTCATTTGAAAGGAATAGCCTTCTAAGAGACAATAAATGAAATGAAAACTATCACATCAAAGTTGTACAAGACAGTTTAACAGAAGGTAAAGAACCCAAGAGAAGGCACAAGAATAAGAGACCCACTCATTTGTACATAGGAAGCTCATAAAAAACAATAACCTAGAAGACATAATACACACACACACACACATACACACACACACACACACACACACACACACAGAGGTCCTGGTACTGACCTAAGGAGGCCCTGTGCATGCTGCTTCAGTCTCTTAGAGCTCATATGAATCTTGCACAGTGGATTTAGAGGGCCTTGTTCTTCTGGTATCCTTCATTCCATTTGGCTCTTAAATTTTTTCTGCCTCCTTTCCCCACAGGATTCCCTGAGCTCTGAAGAATGGGATTTAATGGAGACATCCCATTTACATCCAAGTGTTCTAAGGTCTCTCTCTCTCTCTCTCTCTCTCTCTCTCTCTCTCTCTCTCTCCATAGTGACTGTCTGGATTTCTGACTAGATTTGACAACTTGACACAAATTGTAGTCATCTGAGAGGAGGGAACATCAATTGAGAAAATGCCTTCATAATATCAGACTGTGGGCTGGCCTGTACACCATTATTCTTAATTAGTGATTGATGAGGGAGGGTCTAGTCATTGTGGGTGGTGCCAACCCTGCAATGGTGGTCCTGGGTTCTATAAGAAAGAAGGCTCAGCAAGTCACGGGAAGCAAGCCAATAAGCAGCACCTCTCCATGGCCTCTGTATCAGCTTCTGCCTCCAGGTTCCTGTCCTGCTTGAGCTCCTGTTCTGGCTTCCTTCAGTGACGAACAGTGATGTAGAAGTGTAAGCTGAATAAACCCTCCTTTCCCCAAGTTGCTTTGGTCATGATGTTTCATCACATCAATAGAAACCCTAACCAAGACAATGGATCTCCGGATTTACTCTCATCTGCTGCAGGAGGAAAAATCTGATGATGACTGAACAAAACACTACTTTATGAGCAAAGCAGGAGTTATTTTGCCACTCTATTTTTTTTATAAGAACAGTAGTATTTGGTTTTACCCTAGAGGCCTAGGATATCTTGTCTCTGGTTCTTGGTCACCCAAGCAGTGTGGGGTACAGGTCATATCATGCAGAGTGGGCCTTAAATCAAATCAGTTATTGATTGGTTACCCCCACAAGATTTGGCCCACCATTGGCTTTGCATATCTTGCAGGCAGAACATCATTGTAGATCAAAGTGTTTGTGGTTGATTTGGTTTCTCTTTTAGTAGCATGTAGAGTACCTTCCTGTACCAAACTAAACATAGGGGTGAAGGCATATGTAGGCACAAGCTTGACTTTTCCATGTTCTGCGTAGATGTCTTCAACAATGGAACCTTGCTGTGACTTTGTGGCGAGCCAACTATTGTCTTAGTTGTTTGGAGATTCCCATGGGAACCTTTTGGCCAATGACTCAATTAGAAGTAACCCAGTTCCTGCACTGGAAGTTTCATTTTGTGACAAGAGATGTCCAGTTGGAGCTCTGTTCCCCCATCTATTATTTGGGCAATTTCATTTAGGCAACTTCATATATTAAGAAGCTTCTACTATTAGTTTTCCCATTCATTTTGGTTGTCTGTCCCCATATTTCCTCCCTCAACCTCCTTCTTCCCTCCATGAGATCATCCTGTTCCAGCCCCTATCTATCCATAATTGTCTGTTCTATTTACCTTTCCCAAGAAGATCCATCTATACTCTATACCTTACCTCTGTGGTTCTGATTATAGCTTGCCTATCATTTTCCTAACAGCTCACATCCACAGATAAGCAAATACAAAGCTTGTTTGTCTTTCTGAGTCTGGGATTCCTCCTGGGATGAATTTTTCTAATTGCATTAATTTGGTAGCCAATTTCATAATGTCATTTTTTAAATTGCCAAGTAATACTCCATTGTATAAATGTAGCAAAGTTTCTTTATCCATTCTTAAATTGAGAAGCGTATAGGTTGTTTCCAATTTCTAGCTATTATGAATAGAGCAGAAATGAATATGGATGAGCAAGTGTCTCTGTGGTAGGATGACACGTTCTTTGGGTATATGCCCAAGAGCGATATAGCTGGATCTGGAGGCAGTTAGAGTCATCTTCCCAAGGAACCACCACACCGATTTCCACAGCAGCTCCATGAGTTTACCCTCTCATGCCAATGGAAGATTGTTCTCTTTACTACACATTCTCACCAGCATGAGCTGTTAACCTGTGTTTTTCATCTTAGCCATTTCTGGAAGAAGAAATCTCAAAGTAGTTTGATTCTAATTTTTCTGAGGGTTAAGGATGTTCAACATTTCTTTAAGTGCTTCTCAGCCATTTGAGTTTCCTCTATTGAGAATTAACTGTTTAGATCTGTATCCTATTTAAAAATTAGATTATTTGCTTTATTGACAGCTAGGTTTTTTGAGTTCTTTGTGTATTTTGGATATTATCCCTCTATCAGATGTGATGCTTGTAAAGGTATTTTCCTATCGTGCAGGCCATTGTGCTTTGTCCAAATGTTGTATCCTTTGCCATGCAAAATCTTCTCAGTTATTAATTGTTGATCTTAGTGCTAGTGCTAACAGTATTCTGTTCAAAAAGTCTTTTCCTGTGCCAATGTGTTCAAGGCTATTTCCCACTTTCTCTTCTATCAGGTTCAGTGTATCTATTTTTATGTTGAGGATTTTGATAGACTTGAGGTTACTGTTTTTGCAGGGTCATAAGTATGGATCTCTTGGTATTTGTCTACATGTAGTCATCCAATTTGAACAGAACTACTTATTGAAGATGCTGTATCTTTCCAGTATATGTTTCTGGCTTCTTTATAAAGAATCAGGTATTCATATGTGGTGATTTAAATAAGAATGTCCCACTTAGGCTCATATATCTGAATGCTTGGTCCCTACTTGACAGGGATTATAAGGTGTGGCCTTTTGGAGTAGGTGTAGCCTTGTTGGAGAAAGTGTCCACTGGGAGTGGACTTTGGGGTTTCAAATGTTCAAGTCAGGCCCTGTGTCTTTTTTTTTCTGTTCCCTGCAGATCAAGATGTAAAACTCTCAGATCCTTCTCCAATACCATGCTGTCTGAGGGCCACCATGCTTCCTGCCATGATGAAAATGTACTAACCTCCGAACTGTAAATAAGCCCCAATTAAATGCTTTCCTTTACAGGAGTTGCCTTGGTCACGGTATCTTTTCATAGCAATAGGACAATGACTAGACACCACAGCTGTGTGGATTTTTGTATAGTTCTTTAATTCTATTCCATTGATCAATGTGTCTGTTTTTGTGCCAGTTTTTATTACTATAGCTCTGTAGTGCCACTCAAAATGAGGAATTGTGATATCTCTATCAGTTATTTTATTATTCAGGATTGAATTAGCTATCCTGGGCTTTTTGTGTTTCCATATAAATCTCAGAGTTATCTCTTCAAGACCTATAAAAAATTGTGTTGGAATTTTGATGGTGATTGCATTGAATCTGTAGATTGCTTTTGGCAGGATGGCCACTTTTACTGTGTAAATCCTACCAATCCACGAGCATGTGAGGCCTTTCCATTTTCTCATACCTTCTTCAATTTCTTTGTTCGACTACTTGAAGATTTTATCATACAAGCCTGTTGGCTGAGGCTGCTCATTCGGTTCTCGGATGCCCAGACCCAAAATAACTACACAGGAATTGTAGTATTACAACACTGCTTGGCCTATTAGCTCATGCTTCTTATTGGCTAGCTCTTTTTTCTTAAATTAGCCCATTTCTATTATTTTATATTTTATCATGAGGCTCATGGTTCACTGGCAAGGTTCAGGTGTGTCTGTCTCCTGTGGTGGTTATAGGGCTTCTCCCTGACTCCACCTATTTTCTCCTCTATCTCCGCTTAGAATTCCTGACTTATTCTATTCTGCCCTGTGATAGGCCCAAGGAAGATTCTTTATTAACCAGTGGTATACAGAAGGGAGCCCCACATCACAAGCCTTTGACTTTCTTGGTTAGAGTTACCCCAAGATATTTTATATTATTTGAGGCTATTGTGAAAGGTATGTTGTCCTGATTTCTTTCTCAATCTGTTTGTCATTTGTATAGAAGAAGGATACTGATATTTATGAGTTAATGTTGTATCCAGGTACTTTGTGAAAGGGTTTATCAGCTGTAGGAGTTTCATGGTGGGATTTTTAGGATCACTTGATACTATCATATTATCTACAAATAAAGATACTTTAACTTCTTTCTTTCTAATTTGTATACCCTTGATCTCCTTCAAGTTGTCCTATTGTTCTAGTTAAGACTTAAGTACAATACTGAATAGGTATGCAGAGAGGAGACAGCCTTGTCTTGTTCCTGATTTTAGTGGAATTGCTTAGAGTTTCTCTCCACTTAAGTTGTCTATGGGCCTTCTGTAAACTGCCTTTATTATGTTGAAGTATGTCCCTTGTACATAGCTTATCTTTCTATTACTTTTATCATGAAGGGGTACTTGGTTTTGTCAAAGGCCCTTTCTTCATCTTTCTTTAGTAGTATTACATTATCTTTATGAAACAAAAGCCAGGAAAGAATCATATGTGGATTTGGTTGCAAGTTTATTGGTTCTTTCCTGGGTTAGGACAGCTCTCCTTGATGCCCAGCTCTCTCATGTCTCATCTTTAGCATACCTATATGCTCTGTAGTTACAGAAAGGACAGTAGAAGAGGGTAAAACACAAGGAGAAAGGAGAGGAAAGCCAGAAGTTCTCTGCTGCTTTGATCCAAAAGGGAGAGCTCATCACTATCTTCTTATGCCACTGTGCCTTGGTTTTCTCTACACGGTCTACAAAACACCTTTGTAACATAATTACAAGGACCTAAAATATAATAACAGGTTTGTTCACCAATAAGACTTGCTTTTCAATTTGTTCTTCACCAGAGTAAACAAGTTTCTTTGACTGAGACAAAGTCTGGACTCTGGATGTGAGTCCCTTTGAAAGATGGCAGACCACAAGAACTAAAATCCCAAGGCTCTGTTGGTGAATGTCTGATGTGGTCCCAGCATGACTGTGGGTACTTGGGAACAGGAAGCTGCACATAGTGTCTGTTCTCAAGAAGTTTTCCAGAGCCTTAAATGCCAAACTGATAAGCCACAGTGTTGTTCTTCATCCCACGGAGGCTTAAGAAAGGGCAGATTCATCATATGGAGGCTTAAGAAAGGGCAGAATCATGCCATGGAGGCTTAAGGGTGGAAAGCTCTGACTTCTCACATGCCCTTCTTGTGTCTGTAAATGCTCTTGTTTCCCACCCTCTTTCACCCTCTTCATGTCACCATCCCTATCTTGGTTTGTCTGTCTTCTGTCACACTTTGTTTAAACATCTACTTCCTCCAAACACCCTAGGAATGTCATTCATACCTGCCACCACAATGGTCTATCACGGAGTTCACTGGACTACCAAATGGGATAGTTACACCACATATGTAGTTATTTTTCAGTCCAGCCCTTCCACCAGCACCCACTGCCATAAAATCAGACCCCAGGCTTGCGATGACATTGATATGGAAGAGGACAGGGCCAGGCACAGGCCCCAGAAAGCATCAACTTCATAGGCAGGAGAAGACAACATCCCAGATGGCAAGCACAAAGGGTTTCAAACAAAGCTTCAGGTGTCAGCATCATGGAGAGAGGACAGAGTAGAGTGCTGGGATTTGGGTTGTGGGCCTCGCCTTTAACAGCTGAACCATCTCTCCAATGTCTATATGTGTTTCTTATGCTTTTTTTCTTTGGCTATTTATTTGTTTGTTTTGTCCTATTCAGGCTTGTTTGTTTTTACCTTATTTTGTTACTATTTTCTTCTTTTTAATTTTTAATACTTGTTTGTTTTCTAATAAGACAGAGAAAGAAAGGATGTGGATTTGAGTGAATAGGGAGGAGAACCATAATCAGATTATACTGTATGAAAAGAAATCTATTTTCAATTTTAAAAAAGAATAGAGTACTCTACACTTAGAGGTTCTGCCGAGGCTCCAGAATGAGATTTTGAGCAGCCTTGTGGTAAACAGAGAAGACAAATGGCCTGGGTTAAATTTGGGAGCAACAGGAATGATTGGCAAGAGAAAAACTGGGGTACAAGCCAAAGCAGTGTTACTAGGGTTTTTAGGGTCTCCAGCTGGCCCTACAGCTCAGCCACCCTTCCACAGCTGGCCAATCAAAGAAACAAGGAATGATGAAAAGCAAATAAAGACTTCTTCAATATGGCCTTATCAGAAAAAAATAAAAGGCGTCCCAGTGACCCCAAGTTCAGTTTCAGGACACAAGGTTTGAACAGAGGACAGGAGTTATGAATAACTGATCAGTTCTTGTCACTGTGTGGCCCTGTCCCTCTCCAATTCATAATCCCAGTCTCTCCTACAAGGTGGGATCTGTCTGGCTCCTCCTCTGGCTGCGACCAGGCTTCTATCCTTTCCTTCTCTCGACAAGAGACTCCTGGGGAAATTTGTTTCAGTAGTCTGATAGCCAAACAGATGGGCCGTAATGTACCTTTAAATATCTTCATTTCTGCTGGGGTGGCTTCAAAAGGGAAGCTGGTGGGCCTGAAGATGGGTGGGAGGGAATCATTTGCAATTTATTGGTGAGGGAAGCTTCAGAATGTTCCTCAAACAACTGTGGAGATTCTCGAGGCAGCACCTAGCTTCGCGCACACTCATTTTCATCCGTTGAACAATGCCAGAAAGTCTTAGAAGAGATGGATTAACAATAGATGTGCAATAATTAGACCTTGAATGAAGTCCAGGAAACCAACTGCCATGCCAGGTGGCTATACAGAGCCCAACCCCTTTGTTGTCTCCCGGTGTTTAACAAAATAAATCTACCTGCTCTTACACATATGCTTAAGAAAATGCTTAGAAAATATCTCCTCTGCCCTCCTCCCCTCTACCATCACCCAGTCTCAAATCTGAAGAGACGTTAAAATGTATCTAATAATCAATAATAGATCCAAAGCAAGGGTAACGTCCTCCTTGCCCAAATGCAGTTTCCTTTCTTTCTTTGCATGACATTTTTTCCTTTTAAAAGTTCCTTCTTCCACTAAAATATGACAGAGGCATAAACAATAAATAGCATTTCTCATCTTACCACTTCCAAGTCCTGAACAAGTTTAATAATTCACTCCCTCTTGGTGGCTTAAAAATGGAACTTTTTACCTTTGAATCTATAACCCTGTTCCCTTCTCCTCCCACTTGCTAAATGGACTCCATTAATCACTCATTTTATTAGTGTTTATCTACCCTAAGAGAAGCTTGATCAGATAACCTGGGCCTTAAGAAAGCAAAGGAGGATTGCTAGGCATGGCTTCTATTGTTTGAGAAGCTCTCTTTGAGCTGTAATTTTTAGTAAGGTTTGAGGATGTCTCCTGGGTCCCTGCATTTTTTGATGCTCCAGGGAATGGTTTCCTTGGTCTCAGAGACTAGCGAGCCCTGTGCAGAACGTATTTTCTGGATCTGGTCCTGTGGAATGGTTTAAAGATGAGTTTAATCCTTGGTCAGATACTGAACATTCCTAGTTTAATGCTGTGATATAATATGACAGATTTACGTGTTCGTCTGACATAATGAAATGCAGAGCGATGGGGTGTTTTATTTATACTGTAACCTCTTATAACAGGTCACTGGCTCCGTATAGGCTTTCTTGGCCTCATCAAAAAAGTCCCAAGTACCGCTAAAAACATCAGCCCTTTCCACTATGCTACAAGGACCAAAGTGCTAGGTGCTGAAGTCCAGAAGGAAAAAAAATAAACAAATAGCATCAATGGACCAAGATATCTAAGGAACGGTCAGTGCCCAAATTCATCTTGGATGCCTAAGTGATCTCGCCTCTACCTGGATACAGGACTTACAGAACAAATGTTTATTGTGTGAATATCTTTCCAGGTTCATCCTTCACTTACCAAAGGTTGTTGACCATTCATTCCTTTAGGGAATGTTGTTTGCCTCCAGCTAAGGTACATGCAGTTTCCTTCATATGACAAGCTGGTTATAACTTTGTACTTAAGAAAAAGGGCAATTTTATGAAGCAACCAGACAAAATTTGATTCAACAAAGTGGGCCCCATGGCAGAATGCCTTGGTTTTAGGGAATGGGACACAGAGAAAAGATTAATTAATTAATTCAGGGACAATTTTAAAATGTCAGAGAATCATTTTAAATGAAAACCATCTTGGCTGCCATGAACCTGAAGTTGACTCTGTCAGGCAAACTTGGTTGAACTCAGGTAGAGGAGATGGGGAACGTTTGTGCTTTCCCGCTCAGCAGTGGAGAGACCAGGAGTTCTGGACACTTGAGAAGAGTATGACTGAGGGAAGTAAAGCAACTTTAGCCCACACTCCCCTAACCTCTCTCCCCAGCCCTCTCTCCCCCAGCCCTCTCTCCACAGCCCTCTCTCCTCAGCCCTCTCCCCCAGCCCTCTCTCCCCCAGCCCTCTCTCCACAGCCCTCTCTCCTCAGCCCTCTCCCCCAGCCCTCTCTCCCCTAACCCTCT
>JAQHUG010000015.1:4484119-4501949 GCA_028555095.1 Dicrostonyx torquatus
CTCTCTCCCCTAACCCTCTCTCCCCAGCCCTCTCTCCCCAACCCTCGCTCCCCTAACCCTCTCTCCCCACCCCTGTCTCTCCTAACCCTCTCTCCCCTAGCCTTCTTTTCCCCAGCCCTCTCTCCCCTAGCCCTCTCTCCCTCAGCCTTCTCTTCCCCAGCCCTCTCTCCCTTAGCCCACTCTTTCCTGGCCCACCCTCTTCTAGAATAGTGCCAGTTCTCCTACAAAGATTACAGGCTGTGTCTTAGCATCCTCAGAGCTAGCACAAAGCATTCCCACAGCCTGGGGTCTCTGTGTGAGTAGAAGCGTGTTGCTGCAAAGAAGAACCAGAGCCAGCTCCTTTGCTACAACCATGGGGAATTTCCAGCAGGAAATGGTTTGCTCCAAGGTGTCCTGATTTGTGTCCCCTACCCCCATCACAGTCTAGAGAGAGAAGAAAAACAGGGCTCATACTAAATTCAAGGCTTGCTATTACTCAAAGTGTGGCTGAGCGTCACATGGTCACCACATGAGCGCCACCTTGAGACACCTTACGAAAGCAGAATTTTCCATTTCAGCAGCAACCCTGCCTCAGAATGAATTGGATTCTGTGTCACAAGATCCCTAGGTATTTTATATGCATTGGAAGTTTGAAAAGCCACTGGAGTTGGGGAGGTACGTACAAGCCTTCAATCCCAGCACTAGGGAGGCAGAGGCAGGTAGATCTTTGTGAGTTCAAGGCCAGCCTGGTCTGCAAAGTGAGTTCCAGGAGAGCCAGAGCTATACAGAGAAACCCTGTCTCCAAAAATACTTAAAAAAAAAAAAGTTTGAAAATCCCTGCTCTAGAAACATCCCCTGGATGTTTGGACTTTGGAAACACTGAAGGAGCTTGCTGTTCTGTGCAGAAACACTCTCCAGCTGCACCTGTCTCCACCCATGCCTCTCAACACTGGGATTACAGACTTGTACCCTGGGGAATGGCCTCTACACAGATGTTGGAGATCTGGACCTACAGTCCTCGCGCTTCCCCGGGAGGCACTTCCTTCATCGAGCCATCTCCCTAGCTACGGAGAAGCTTTCTCAGTGACAGATCCCATCCTTCGGGTTTTGATTGAAATGTTCAGCCTCTCTAAATGATTCCAAATGTGCAGCCGATGTCATACAGCCCCGGGAGGCCTCCTAGTCCTTTGAGAAACTGTTCCATAGCCACAGATTCAGGCTCTGTGCAGAATGAACGCTGAGAGCTCCTAGCAGCCCAAGGAAAAGTCTCGTTGCCCCAGGCACAAGCCAGAATGAAGCCGGCTTCTCCCATCCAGGTGCCTAAGCCTCCTCCTGCACACGTGCTCACTGTAACCCTTCACTGAGGGTTTCAATATGGGGAACCCGTGTGGAAATCTGTTGTGGCAGAGCACAACATTAAGCGTGGAATGTTCTCTGCCCGCTACAAAGGTAGCAGAGGAAGAAAGGTTGTACAAAGGACTTAGTGATCTCCAACAGGCAGACAGACAAACCAAAACCAGAGAAGGGTTCCCCACAGGCTGTGGCACCCTGCAAAGCCTGCCTGTGAGTCAGCTCAGGGAGGCCCAGCCCCTTCAGGAGAGCCTGATTTAGGATCAGCGCCTGCTCCCAGGCTGGGCTGAGCGGCGTCTCCTCCCAAGACCCACTGGCTGCCTAAAGTGTCACATTTTGCTCATTCCCAAGCTCTCTCGCCCACCCCCTTCCGAGACAGCTTGCCAGTGAACAGGGGCTGTTGTAACCCATCTCCCGGCCTCTTTGGAGACTGCTGTGAAGCAACTTTCAACTCCTCTCACTGCAAAGGTATGAAGTTCCTCGGGAAGCCCAGGAGCCACACAGCTGCTTCTCTGCCTCTTTGCTGGCTCCTTTTGAAGATTCTGCCGCCGGGGCACTGTCACTCTTATGACAACCGCTATGCTGGGTAAGTGGAGGCAACTTCCTGTCCTGCAATGTTTTGGGTTGTTTGGTGGTTTCTTTAGCTCCCACGTGCCTCACCATTTTGTTGTTGTTTGTGGTTTCTGTGCGACTCTGAGGCTTTCATAGTCCCTCGCCCCTATAAAATGTATATACAGCATCCAGCATTCCGGTTCAGTGGACTGAGAAAGCCCGGTAGGCAAGAGTCTGGCTAGATACTGTTAAAGTGTCCTAGCCCCAGCTGTGGCCTCGAAATTCAGTGCAAAAGTGTCCTGGGGTGCCGTGGCCAGTATCTGCAGCATCTGCCTTGGTTGATGCTCAGCGTATACGTGAAGTATGACCTGACAATTAAGCAGTCTTCTTTAGAACTGTGCGCACCAGCAGTGGGCTAAAATTCACCTGTGACTAATTTAAGAACTAAATATGATTTTAAGAACTACTTCAGCGCGATTGTTAGATATTTCAGATCTGGACAGCTCAAATAACTCAACACAAAATAGGCGTTGTTTTTTTTTAAAAAATAAGAAAAGGCAGAATAAATGTAGTCAACTGTAAAATTGCTGGTATTTTTAAGAAGGAGACATGAGGAGAACGGCTTCTCCTCTGGATAGGAGAGCTAGCTGTGTCTGAGATGGCGATCGTGTGGAGGCACAGAGCTGGGACTGAAGAAGTGCGCTACTGGGCACGCTCTTATGCTCCTCACGGCTTGCTGAGGTACAGACGGTGTGCGTTTGGCTCAGATTTGCAGAAGGCTGTTCTTTGAATCTGGAAGTTACAGAGTGCTGGCATTTCAGAGAGAAACCATCTTCTAGTTCCATTGCTGAAAACCAAGGAGGAGCAGCAGTGTCCCCACTCTCTACACTGTACCCCTCAGTTGTCGCCAGTGAAGAGAGCTTAGCATCCCGAAGAAAAGTTGCTCTTTTTCGGAATAGTGTGAGGAGTCTGTGAGAGCCTGGAGTACAGGAGTGTGAATTGTGCTCCCCTTTCTCTCTCCAGGGACCTGGACTCGGCTTTTATTTAGTGATCTTCCAAACACAGGATTTACACGGAGACATTCACAAGCATGCTCTTAATTGGGGAAAATGAGGGAGGGGGGAAGTGTTTGATGAGATAGAGGGGGAATATAACCTTCAAATTTCCCACCTGTGATTATTTTTTCCTGGGGCACAGAAAGGACATTTACGTTCAAGGGGTTCTTTCTAGTCTCCTGCTCAGGAAGGCCCAGGCTTTGCTTCCTGTAGTTTGTAGTTTGTCTCGTGCACACAACACTCATTAGAGATGCGGGCAAAGAAGTCCCTGCTAATGACCCATCTGCAGCCACACTCCTCTGGTGGAGGAGCTAATCTGACCCTTTGGCTGATGGCAGACCAGACCGTAAATATATATCACTAATTTACATGTGTTTTGTGTGATACAGGAGCTCACTCCTCCACTCGGCTGTGGCCCTGTTCCTAATTACTCCAGGGCACAGCGCTCATCAATAATAAGTCACCAGGCCTGCTTCAGCTGAGCAGGTGTGCATCATCCCCCGAGCACCACTGGGTTTCGGAGAAGAAGGCCGACAACACCTTTCCCAGATAAACTTTTTAGCAAATGGAGCCACTCCTGGGGGCACCAGTCCTGCCTCCTCTCCTGCTATGCACTGAAGGTAGCAATCACCATTTCTCTTAGACCACAACATAATAAGATAGTCCCAGATGTATAAATTACCAGATATCTGAAAGTTGGGAGGAAAGAGAAGCTGAAGGATTGCTCACTACCTGTCCATCATAACAGAAGCCTAAGGCCTCTTGAAAATCAGAACTACTTCTGAGATTTTTACCATTGAAAATTTAACTCGCCTTCAAGAGACAAAAGTCATTCTCTCATTAGTAAGGACAAATGCTACTCAGATTGGTGAAGGTTTTGCTTTGTTTACTTAGTGACCACTCGGTGCATGTTTAGCTCTTTAGGGATCAAGAATCTGGTAGGAAAACAGGGTAAAATACCATCCAGCATTGTCTGTCTCAGCCTATTCAGCATGATTGTAAGCTGCCCCATTGTTACCCCTTCATAGGTTTTGCTGATTTTCTTGTTAATAATTATGAGCCAACTTTATTCCTTGCATTCTGGTATGGAAATCTGGCAGGTCTTGCCCAAATGCAGCACTGCATGACTGTCATCTTCAGGAAGGCCTCTGAGCATGAACAGAACTGAGAACGTTCAGGGAAAACAGCGTGCCCTTCAGAGCTTCTGAGGACCATCATCAGGTCCTCTCTATACAAACAACATCAGAACACAGCCAATGTGTAATAGAGGCTTCCTGTAAGTGTCTCAGGAAATAAGTTTTAAAATGAGTTGAAGAAGCTACAAGCCCACAGGGAGAATCTGAAGACAGAGACTGAGTCCTGTTTTCAAAAACTATCAGATCACATACCCACGAGGGGGGTTTAAAAAGACAGGTGAGAACAGCAATTTGATTTCCAACAATATTACTGTACCACTGCCCAGTTAGTGGAGGACTGCAGGGGCTAGCAAGGCCAAGTCAGAAGTTCCCGTGGTAATCAAGGGGCATGCAGCAAACCGGCAATGCCACTCGGTCTTGTCTTCTTTCCCTTCATCTTGTTTTCATGGAAGGACCTAGTTATTTGCTGTACTATGAGGTTAGGGCAGACTAATGATCTGCAACATTGAAGCCTAGGACCCAAGTGCAGGATGTCATGAATCTGAGAGTTCCTTCTGCGGTGGTGGTTGAACCATTTCAATCAGAGAAGACTTTGAAGTCTCTGCTTCTCTAGAACTGGTCAGTATGGCTAGGACAGTCCCATTTGTACCTACTGTATTATTTGGCAATGCCCTCTCTGTGTCAGAGAAGAGTCCCCCATGGACAGTATCTCACGTGTGGAACACTTTTGTTCTTATGCCATTGGCTGCTTTAATGGGGTTACCTGCATTCCTCTCAGCTACCTTCTCATTTCATTTCCAAAGAACAAATTTGTCTGTGATTATCCCATTCCAGTGAAAAGCACATCATTTGTTCCTTTTTATCCCTGGGAATTGCTCCCAGTTACTTCAGAACCAGTTTACCTCAATCTGGGGTAAGCTCCCCCGCAACCCATGTGTCTCTAGTCCTTTTTGATGATCTTACTAAAATGACATGTATGTTATTCTTTTGCTCAAAGGTCAACTTTGGCTCCCTGGTACTACCTTGGTCAAATCCAGATTTCTCTGCCTGGTTCTCAAGGCATCTATAATGGGTCTGCCTCTGTTCTACTCTTCCTCATCCATAAGACCCACCCACCTCTAACCAATGAAGTAGAGTGGCTCTGCAGACTTCTAGCCACTGAAGCAGGCAGACCAGAAGCCTAAGGCAAAGAGCAGTGCTCCCGGCTCATGGATGACAGAAATGTGCTGGCTGTGTGTCTGGGACATTAGAAAGCACATGTGGCAAGTCAATCGTATTGTTGATTTTGAACCAGTCCCCCAGTCCCCAATACCTTCTGGAAGCTCCTTTACTCTTTCCCTCTGTTAATGGTAGAGTATTCTTAGTTTTCCTTGTGTGCTGGCTCAAAGCAGGGCCCTGAAGAGCTGAGTGTTTATCAACTCGTATAGCAAAGTCTTTCCTCACTGCAGTATGCTGTGTGTTAGGGCTTCGTGCTTTGCTTCCTAAAGATGCACAGGCTGCAGCTCTCTATGCCTCTGAACCAGTGGTTCTCAGCCTGGGAGCTTTGACCCACACGGCAGTCCCCTATCAGATAGCCTGCATGTCAGATATTTTCCTCACAATTTATAACAATAGCAAAATTACGTTTATGAAGTAGCAATGAAAACAGTTTTATGGTTGTGGGTCAGCGCAGCATGAGGGAGCTGTATTAAAGGGTCTCTGCATTAGGAAGGTTGAGAAGCACTGTTGTGAACTGAACTCACAGGCAGACTATGAGACTAGGCTCTGTCTCAGTGCACCCAGTTAGTGGAAAGAGGAATGTTTCCACTACTCCTGAGCCACATTCTCCTCAGAGACCAATCTGGTAATGGATTCTTTATTTTGTGGCACCAGGATGTCTTCTGGGTGATGGCAATGACCTATTATCCCCTCATCTCTTGGAAAGGCAGCAAAGGCTGCTAATGTTTCGTCACATCACAGTTTCGACTGGCCACAAACACACCGGCGATACTTCTCTGTCTTCACACAGAATTTTAAGAGGAGGACGAGGAACTGTGGCGGAGAAAACAGAAGTCATCTTGGTGACTTGCTTTTTAGAGACTTCATTGTGATCAATCACTAGGTTACTAGTTTCCTGGGTTAGAATGTGCTCTGCTGAGTCCATGGCATTCCATTCTGTCAGAGGCATCTACTTTTTTTTTAAATATTTATTTGTTTATTATGTACACAATATTCTGTCTGTGTGTATGCCTGCAGACCAGAAGAAGGCACCGGACCTCATTACAGATGGTTGTGAGCCACCATGTGGTTGCTGGGAATTGAACTCAGGACCTTTGTAAGAGCAGGCAATGCTCTTAACCTCTGAGCCATCTGTCCAGCCCCGGCATCTACTTTTTCATGGTAAAATGGACTGCAAAAGAGAAAGTTCCAGGAGTAAGGTCTGGTTACTGTTAGAAATTCTCTAAAAATTAATTTCATTTCATGATGAAATAAACTTCTAAGTAGTTTCCTTCAACAAAATCACCATCTTTGCCTCTTTTCAATATTTTTAAATGGTAAAACATTTTCTTTTAATATCCATTTTTAGTATATTATTAGGTTGCCTTGCTTGTGTTTGCTTGTTGTTGCTATAGCAAAGATCCCCTACCCTTAATAACCTATATAAATTTATTTTTAACTCAAATAAAAATTCAGAACAGCTATGGCTAGTTGGCTGTGACAGAAATCCAGGCCCCCCAGGTGCTGCAGTTTTGACCTGATCAACACCTAACTCCCAAATATGGTCCCGAAGGAAGCTTTCCTATCACAGTCCAACGAATAGAAGAGCAGAAAAGAAGGCCAAAGGTCAGAAGACGAGTTTGACCTCAGCCCGCTATAGATGAGCATTGGGCAGATGGTTTAGGTACAAGCAAGGTTGTGAGCATTGTCATAGCCAGAGCTGGAAATGCTTGCTGAGGGACACTCATGAGTTTCCAGTGGTCTCACTGACACCCCATGACCACAGCCCATTCTCCCTTAAACTTAGTTCTCTAAATGCAGAGTTTCACATTTTAAATTGATTGAAAATACATAGTTTTATTTTACAAATGCTCTTTCCAAGTCGTAGAATTTCAGAACAAAAGGAGACAGAAAAAAAAAAAACAACAACAACAACATCATAGCCCAATCTTCCTGTGTGAAAATGGAGCAAGCAGAACTCCACCAAGATAAAGGGGTTTGCAGAGCTAGGAAGGGACTAGGACTAAAACCCAGGTCAGTGAGCTCTCAGCGTTCCTCACAGTTGATACTATAGTGTTCGGTGGCTCAAGAAGTCATCAGAAGCCTCCCTGCTTCCTTGAATTGCTGGGGAGGAAGTCATATGTTTGGGCAAAGCTGGGGAGTCTTTAAGGAGGGGATATTTCATTTATGTAAATATTTGTAAGGTGTCTGTCTGCCTGTTGCTAGTCTCAGACCATGAAGATGAAAGAGCAGTTCATGCAGGCTACATAATGAGTAACTCAAGCAGGTAAACAAGGAATTGGACTCCCCATCCCCACAGAGAAAATTATTTGTGCCTGGTGAGTGCATGAGAGGGTCACCTAATCCAGACTGAAGGATGAAGAGGGGGTCAAAGTTGGTTTCTCAGCTGTGAGATATTCTTCGAAAGACAAACAGAAATTTGAGTGGATTATTGAATGCATACGGTTTGTTGCCTTTTCCTTTTAAATAGTTGGTACTGGAAGGTATGGCCTCATCTCTGTCATAAAAGAAAAACAAAGCCCACAAATAGAAAATTGAGGCAGGCTTTCCAGGCACAGAGACTACTTCATTTCAAAGAGCTCTGGGAAAGCTCAGTGAGGTCTAGATAATCAGAGTTATATTGCTTCTCTCGCTGAAGATGAAGCTGTAAGAGTAATGTATTTTGTCATCTGTTGCTCGCAATTCTAATCTCACCTAAAGTGATCGAATACTAATATATTTTCAGGGAATTCAGACAACATTTTAAAAGGAAGACTCCCTGAGAAGGGAAGATAAAAAAGTCAGGTGGTCAGGTGGTTCTCCACAAGACAACTGAGTAGTAATATTACATCATGAGGTTGCTGTAGTTACACAGAGAGAGATGGGGGCCAGTTAAAGAACCATTCAAGACATAGAACTGTTACAATTAGGTAATTAGATAGATAAAAGAAGGATAAATAATTCACACTCAGGATTGTATAACTGAACCAAAATTGTTACAGAGAACATAAACATTTTTTTCAGATGTGTGCAACTAAAGATGCCCATTTTTAGCCCAGTTGGATATACGGGTCTGAAACTAGAGAGAGAGACAGAGAGACACATAGATAGAGACAGAGAGATGGGGAGAAAGAGAGATGTAGAAAACACAGAGAGACAGAGAGAGACAGGGAGAGAGACAGAGAGAGGGAAAGTGGCAGAAACAGACAGAGAGAGAGAGACAGAGAGGGAGAGGATACACACACACACACACACACAGATAGGCAGACACACACAAAGGGGGAGACAGACAGATTCACAGAGAGAGAGACAAACATACACACACAGAGAGAGACAGAAACACACAGAGAGATTAAGAAAAAAACTGTACTAAATGATATACAAAGAGAATTTCTAAACATCTGGTAGAGCACCCAGAAACAGTAAATTGACATGAAAAGAGAAGGCAGCCAAAAACTAGGAGAAATGTCAGAGAAGAAACTAATAGAAAGGTCCAGAAAGTAAAAAATACAGAAAATAATGATTAAAGAAAATGGATGTTGAAATGTCAAGAAAGAGAGGTCAGTTACTTCAGTTATTGCCAGCTGGTACCTGCTGGTTGCCATAAAGGTAATCAGGTGTGATGTCATCAAAGATACCTTTGGCCAAAGGATGGCTGAGAAACCTGAGCACATTGAAGACTGGATGGGATGTGAAAAATTAGCACTGACTGTGGATGATACCTTCAGGTAGCTTATCCCTGAAAGGAAGGTGGTCACAGGGATGAGGAATTGAAACCTCACACGGAAGGAGAGCTTTGCTGTTCTGTTTTTATTTAAGGAAGGTACAGTATGCTCTTGTCTCATGCTGGGAGGTATGAAGAATGAGAGACGGTAGGGAAAGAAGAGGCAGAGAGAAAGTGATGGAGTGGGACCTCCATGAGACAGAATACTGTTGTCCCTTACTCCATGACAGCAGAATGAACCGAGACCTGAATAAAGGAGCAAGGGTTTAGGTTCTGGATGTTCCTAGGGAAGATGACCCAAACCCTTTAGAAGGACCACCAGTGATGGTGAAGATGATAGTTCACAATAGAACCATCTCCAGCCCATGAGTAGTAGTTCTACTTCTGAGTAGTTCATGGAACAACACTACCCGTAACCTATCACTGTGCCTGTGGCATCTTCACGGATGGATAATGATGTGTTTAACACACCTGTATGAGGTGACAATGAAAGTCAAACAAGAGCGTCAGCAGCCTCCAGTCCCCACCCATTTTCTGTCTTTCTTTTCTCTGTGTCTGGGAGAAAGACCTCTCAGCCTTATATCTGGCTAATTTCTCCTTCAGGCTAGGGAGGCAAGAAGAGAGAAAAGTCGGAGTGTTTCTTCCCTGCCTCTCATTTCTGGCTTCATTTAGTGCAACATTCTGATAGTAGCTAGGTCTTCTACGAGCATCTCTTGCTGGGAGCTCTCTGCCAGCATCCAGCTCTCTCTGGCCTCTAGGGTGTAATTTGTTCCTCAGACCAAGGGACCACCCATGTTTGGGTGCTTCAGCACCCCTCAACAGTCCACTCCTATCATGCTCCCATTAATGGTCTGTTATTAAATAACCTTAATTGAACCATCTAAGTACAATTTCTCTCTTCTGGTGAAACACCTGGAATTGAAAACACACACACACACACACACACACACACAAATGTTTGTAGATTTGTATTACAGCAGTTTCTGGGGGCTCTGAAATTAAAAACAGAAAACCTAAAAACATAATAGCAGTGCGAAAAAGGAAAGGAGAAGACAACCGCTAATTTCTCTTCCTCTCCCATAGGAGGAAACAGCACAGTCCTTTGTAAGTCAACATACAATGCAAGGTGTTCTATTATATGGTGTGCTAATAAACGGGAAATGCTCAGCTCTTATGCAGCGCATCTGTTTACAAGATTGAGTGTTTGCATTCTCTTCCACCTTTCTGAGGCATTAAGTAAAAGCCTTTGGACATCTTGGCTTTTTTCTTAGAAAGAACTGGAAATGCCTTCTGGTCCACCTCCCAACCTTGCAGCCTTCACCCTGCCTCCTTCTGTACACTGACTGCTGATCACACACTGGCCATCATTCCTCCACACATGTGGCGTGAAGATCTTCAGTGAGTGTTTCTGCCTTGCAGAGAGAGTGTGGGGCCGTTTCTACTCCCTGGGGGCTTATGTTTTAATGCAAGCGTCTAGGCAGAAGAATAGAGAGAAGGAGGGAGAGAGGGCTGAAGAGAAGAGCAAGTAATCAAATCAAAGGAAAATAATCTTTCCTTGGGCCATAGCATGCTCTCTGTGGTTTGTGTCTCCTGTTGATTTCCCGACATGCCCCACCCTGGACTTTTAAGTTACAATAGACTTAGGTTGCCTGCGAAGAGAGGAGATTTTCAGAGTGTCGCACATCTATCCCAGATACAGACCTGGTTTATGTCTGCACACACGGAATCTTCAGGCTTTTGCATGTGTGGACTCAATGCCAGTATTTCCATTTGACCTATTTGCTTTTCATGATTTCTGTATGTTGTCCAACTAATGACTCAGATAAGTGTCTACTGTGGTTCCTTATGGTTTTACAGATTTGTAAAATATGGCTTTATCCTACCAATCATGACCATATGGGATGTCTGATGATATGATAACAGCACATCTCGCGTCAAAATCCCTAAACATCCTGGAGACTAGAGGCCTTTGAGCGCTGCCAGGATGGCTGGTTCTTTAGAGCTGATGGAATATTTTCTTATCAGCTAGTGTCTAAGCACTTAGCTTATGGGTAAGTAAAGAAAAGGATGCGGGAAAACCCAATTCTCCTAAGTTTTCAGACCTTTGTAAAGTACAGAGAGATGACAATGAGCAACAATTAGGATTCAATCTAATTGCAAATTAAAATCACCTGAGAATTTTTGCGCATTGTAGCTTTTCCCCTAAAATGATAATGTTTTTCTTTGCCCATAAAGGCCTGGTTTGCTGATAGTATGTTACCCACATATCCACTCTAAATGTCTCCAGTTACTCCCACCCTTCCCAGTATCGTACCTCTATGGTAGTTACTTTTCTTGTTGTTATAACAAAATACATAACAAAAGCAGCTTAAGGAACAAAAGGTTTGTTCTGGCACCAGTGTGAGGTTATAACACAGTCTGACAGGGACGGCATGGATATGGCAGCTAAGGAAGCCGGCCACACCATGTCCCCAGCAGTATCAGAGGCAGGGGAGTGCTGTGTGCCCGCTTTCTTCCCTTTATCCTTTCTATACAGTCTAGAATCCCATTCCAGGTGTCAATGCCAGCCACATTTCCAGTGGGTCCTCCTTACTCGGTTAAACATCTGGAAATTCCCGCTCACATACCCAGAGGCATGTTGTCAATGGAAATTAAGTTACGTTTTTTCATGTCCGACTCCCAACTTATACTAATAAAGGGAAAGAAAGGGAGTCGGGGAGGGAAGCAGACAAGGAGGACACACATATAAACAAGGAATGAGAATGTCAGTGCATTAGGTCAGTGGGTGCTCTTGACTGACAAGATGGAGGACCACAGCATCTGCCCTGTGTCATCTCACTCCCATGCTTTCTGCTACAGGCTCTAAAGGCTTCTTATCACTTCTCTTCCTTCTGAGGCATCTCTCATTCTTTCTGTCAGCATTGCTGATAGACAGCCTGCACATTACAGGTTGATTTAAGGTCTAGGAGTCTTAGACCAAATCTGAGATACTAAAAAAGAGCCCTGCTTCAGGTACTCGTGAATAAAAAAAAGTCTCTTGGGGGATTTACATTCTAAAAGGTAGATTGAAAATTAATAAACCATGGTGTTGAGTTCTGATAAGGGCTGTGGAGAGAGATAAAGTGGAGAAGTGGGGATAAAGACTGTCAGGAGAGTTGATGGGAGGAATAAAGAAGGCGACCAGGAGTAATACCGCCAAAGACAGAAGTTTCTAGATATAAGAAAGTGTCGAGGTGAGAGTCCCTGTGCAGGACCTTGAGCAGTGTCCTTGCCAGTCCAGCAGCATCACCTAGGAACATGTTAGAAAGGGAAGTTCTCAGTTTGGAAACCTTCTCTCCAGCAAGGAGTGCTGGGAGTGGGGCCCAGCAACCTGCACCTTAAGCAGCCCAGGCTGTGATTATGATAAGGTTTGGAAAACCCTGGAGAGAACCAGAAATGAGGACAATGGGGTCCAAGGCAGAAGCTTCCACTGAGGGGAGCAATATGTCACTTATCCTTTGTTGTTACTGCTGTCCACTGGATAGCCACCTACTTCCCTTTTATCTATGTTAACTGCCCAGAACCACATGCGGCTCTCTCCCTGTGTCGTGTTCTCTACAGCACACTTCAAATCAGCCCTCAAGCATCTACACCAGGCCACCATTTATGATCCAGTTCAAACACTTTGTCCTCCTGCAGCCGAGTCTATGATGTCACCAATCTGCTCTGATTGTTCCCACCTAAAAGCCCACAGCATCTTCTCTCTTCTGTATATCGCTGTACTATGGGTGCATCCCCGTGTGGTTGTGTTCTAGGTTCTGTTAGGTGAGAAGCAAGGGGGCATGAGATACTGTATCTTCTGTGAATCTGCATTTCCACAGTACCCAAAGGGGTATTTGGCATGTTCAGTGAAAACTGAGATGGTTGGATGGGTGGATGGATGTGTGGTGGATGGATGGATGGATGGATGGATGGATGGATGGATGGATGGATGAATAGGTGGGTGGGTGGATGAGTGGATGGATGGGAGAGATAGAGGGAGGGAAGACGTGAGATAGGGAAAGAAACAAACTTGGAATCAAATTGTGGACATTACCAGATGAGCTTCTGTGGATGAGCAGCAGTGAGAACCTGAACACACTTGCTGCAGTGGCCTCAGAGGAATGAGGGGAACCCAGAACTGATGTCTCTCTGAGCATGGCTTACTCATCTTCCTGTCCCTGGGTCCTCCCTGTGTCTTTGGGGCCTATTCTCTCCTCCAGATTTGGTCTTAGGTATTTTGTTAAGCCCCTAAGTTCATAAGATTGCTATGAGTAGCACTCTGTTTCCAGGAGATCTCTGAGGCAAAACCACTCTTCCCTGGCTGGTACCAAGACAGTACCCTCTGACCGACATGTTTGCTAACCACTGCTTTTGTTTCCTTTGACTTGATTTGGCTTCTAATTATATTTTTATCAGCATATATTAATTATAAATAATAATGGCTATTATTATGATATTTGTAGGCATCTATCTAATACATTTTGATCATACTCATTCTTTGATTTGACTTTTTTGAGATGAGGTTTTAATATGTAGCTAAAGCCAGCCTTTTATTCCCAGACCTCCTGCCTCAACCTCCAGACTGCTGGGATTAGAAACATTAAGACCATTTATGGCTTTAGCCATTACCCTTTACCAATTTAGAGAAATACATGTTATTTTATCTTCTAAAGAATATGTATATTTTCATAGACCGCTGCTCAGTGAACTTATTTCAAGGATCCTGTCTTTTATTATTTCAAAACTAATTCTTATTACCCAAAAGTCCTTTTAAAAACCCTTCAAAAAATTGTCTAAAATTCATTTATCTTTTTCTATTTCTTTTGATACCCCAATTTAGGAAGAACAAAACTTGCTTACAGGCCTACACTCAGCTCCCCAAATCAGATCCCTGAATTAGCTCTGGGTTTCATGGAATTAGGATTGTTCTGAAAGTACAGGCATAGTTTCCTTTAAATAAGCTTAGGATCAAAACCCAGAAGAGCCAGTTAAAAAGACAGCTGCTCATATGGTTCAGAGGCCTGGGACTGCGGTGAGTTCCTAATGGATTCTCATCGTGCTTCTCATGACAGTGGTTGAGGAAAACCTTAGACTATCCAGACTGCTCATAGAGCCGGTTGGCTCAGGTGAGGAAGACCTAATGGGAGGAAAAGGTGGAGAAGACAAGAGACTGAAGGTAGAGCTGAGGACCAATGGCCAATGATTTAATGCCACACCTGCTTAATTGACACATGGCTACATGTAAGCATGTGAGACTAGTGTATCCTAAGTGCTGTAACTCTCCCTACCCGTCAATACCATTAAGCACAATGCAGTTGACAGGCCTAGGTGATCTAAGCAGAAATTTGCTATCCTGTGTAGAACACCATTATTATTTATGTGTTTTATCTGGCTCCAAACAAAGGATACAGAGATACCCATTTAATAATTTGGCCAGGCCTTGTCTGCTCATCTTTCTCGCCATTGATAGCAGCACATGAGCACTTTCTCTCATAACTCTGTCAGAACATCACTTAGCTTCCTCCAGGCTCTCAGAAAGCTGCATGAAAGCACTCATCACTTTCTATGCCAATTAGCTGTGGAGTTTTCCTAACTATACTGTGTCCCCTTTGGGAGAAGGGCCCTTCTCTTATTGTCTCTCAAACCCAATCTCTCCCAAGACTAGCAAATACCTGTTATCCCTCTCCTCGCTAGTGTTGAACTATAATAAACCACCAAGATGTATGTTTTAAAATCTAAAATTACAACAGTTTCAGATGTTTCACTAATATAGCTGTTAATTCTGAATAATGAGCACATTTCCTCTGGCTAGCAGCTTATATGCAGATTTTTTTCACTAAAGTAGCAAAGATCTATCAACTTTATAGAGCATACTGCTAGCGCCACTCAAGGTTAGATGTGCAAATGAAGCCTGCACACTCTGTTAATAATACCGATTGATGGAACATCAGAAAGACTGAACAGAACCAGAGACCTGCATTTTTCATGCTTCCCAGGTGATGCCAACACAGGACCAGACTTTGGGCCTGTTATTGGCTACAGAGGAGAAGTCCAGTGTGTTCAGCTCTAGCTCTGCCGCTGGCTGTTGGCTACTCGAATGAGTCACTTACCCTTCCTGAGCATCGCTCTCTGTAATATCCAGAGATCAAAAGGCAGCTTGACTCTTCCAAACCCATGTCCATGATCTGTCTCAGGGTCATGTCATCATCTTAGAGGAACACCCTCAGAGTGCCTGGTTTTGTGCCCCAGCTCTCCCACTTTCTGCCAAAGTGACCTTGGAGGGAGATGACCCATCCTTACCTCAGTTTTTCTATCAGTAAACTTGAACTATTGACTGAGGTCATATATGCTAAGTGCTTAGGACAGGCAGAAGATGGCATAGATAAACTTTGCAAATATGAGCTACTTTCCATATTAATATTCTCTGTAGTTTTATTTGTGAGATGCTTTTCTAAGGGAATTATCTGAAATGTGGAAAATATTTAGAGTGTGTTGAAAGATATTTATCATCAATTTATTCACTCTGTCAGAACCTGGGATGTGATTTACATTCAGTAATAAGCCAAAGGTCAATGCAGTCGGTATAGTGGGATCTATTGTGCCTGCTGTAAATGTCTATAAGCTACTATTAATGGTGAGGATATAAAACAGAGAGCAAATGAGACAGAGGGCAGCATTAGCTATTCTTGCTTCACAGTAATTGACTTTTACATATAGTATTGCCACTATACCTGGCATGAAAGCTCAAATATTTTAAGGCTGTTTTTGATATTTTCGTTTTTATGGTCAGGTGATTTTATTACAGGTTTTATCATCTCTATACTTGTTTCCTCCAATTTGGTAATTGCTGTATGTGAAGTATGAAAATTTTCTATCATCAAAGAAAAAATAATTTCAAGCATGTGTAAATTCTCAAACCAAATAAAGGCCTAAGGCAATTTTTTTTTACCTTCTGTAGTATGCTGTGCCAAACCATCCTAGGAGCTTTGCAAATAAGAATCAGGAGTCAGTATGTTTAATAACATAGAGGCCTGTGCCACACTAATGACTGAAAAGAGAAATGAGCAGGTCCTTTGCTATTCCTTTTTACAAATGAGATTGCTGGTGTGCCAGCAACACATTAAATCACCAAAGCGGCCGGCTCAGTGGATGTCACTGGGGAGATCTGGAGATGAGGAAGCAGGGCGCAGAGCGTCTCAGCTCAGAGTGATGCCACAAGCAGCCGCATCATGCTGATATGTGTGTTTAAGGAGATGGTTTCCAAATGACAGCTTTCAGTGGTCTCAAGGCAATGTGGCACTCTTAAATCTCTATTTAGATTTCTGTTTAGGAGAGAGGGAAAGCATTTGAGATGACTGCTCAGAAAAACCAATCCATTACTCTTATCCATATATTCCCTCACAACAGATCTTTTTCCCAGTCTGAGCTAGTCCATTACATTTTAAGAAGAAATGGAGGAGAAATACTTGCCAGAAGTATCATGCAGTATCAATTTCTTTTTTAAATTGCAGTAATAGTGATCATTGGAACATGATACAGGTTCAATGTCTTTTGATTTCTACAAAATGAGCTGAGGACCATTTTGTTCCTGCTTCTGTGGGGGTATGGATGGAGGAGAAGAATTTGTCTGAACACAATTTCTATTTTTATTCTATAGTCCGATAAAGTCTCTCATCTTAATTTTCATCTGACTCTTTACTAGTTTGATATTCTCACTCTTTGGTTTGGTATTACGTGTGATCAGTGGCTGTTTTATTCTATCCCTAATCAACAATAACAACCTGAAAACCTAAAGGAAATCACTTGGAGATCAATTGCAAATTCCTTATCTTAGTTCTTTGAGTTAAAGAATGTTAAAAAGTGAAATACTATATTTTCTCTTACTTCGATTACTTGCAATTTAACTCTGGACAATCCATTGTCCCTGAGAAAAGGTGACTTCCAAAGTACAATGACTAAGAAAACACTGTATGTGTGCATTTATTTTATCTCACCCTGACTTTCATATGCTTGGCGTATGGGCTGGGCAGTGGTAGTGCAGGCAGTGGAGGCCGAGGCAGGCAGATCACTGTGAGCTCTAGATTAGCCTGGTCTTCACAGTGAGCTCCAGGACAAGTTCCAAAGATTCACAGAGAAACCCTGTCTCAAAAAAAAAAAAGTAAAAAAAAAGGTGGAGATTGGGAGTGTTCATAAACTTCAGTCATGGTTCCCTGAAAACAAAAAGAATGGGACCGAGGAAACAGTTCAGTTAGTAAAGCTCGAGTTGCCCAAGAATGATGACCTGAGTTTGTTCCTCAGAATACACATATCAATCTGGGTGTGCTAAAGTAATCTGGGAGTGGTGGAATAATCTGGATGTGGTAAAATAGTTAATCTGTTGTGGTAGGCTAATCTGGTATGTCAGGACAGCCTGATGTAGTGGGCTAATCTGCATGTGATGGGATGATATTCTGGGTGTGGTGCGGTAATCTGGGTGGGAAAATCTGATGTGGTGGAATAATCTAGTGTGGTGAAATGATCTGGTGTGATAGTATGATCTGGCTGTAGTGAGACGATAATCTGGTGTGGTGAGATGATCTGGTGTGGTGATAATCTGGTGTGGTGGGATAACCTGGTGTGGTGAGATTATCTGGTGTGGTGATAATCTGGTGTGGTGATAACCTGGTGTGGTGAGATGATCTGGTGTGGTGATAATCTGGTGTGGTAGGATAACCTGGTGTTGGTGAGATGATCTGGTATAGTAGGATAACCTGGTGTAGTGAGATGATCTAGTGTGGTGATAATCTGGTGTAGTAGGATAACCTAGTGTGGTGATA
>JAQHUG010000015.1:4511759-4539678 GCA_028555095.1 Dicrostonyx torquatus
GGCTTGTTTCAATGTGCACTAACTGTACTGTTTAACCATGGAGATAAACACAGCTGGTATGGATATGTGACTCGAATACTCTAGAAAAGTGGGAGAGCTATTAAAATGTGACAATAAAATCTTCCTTGGGAGCTGGGGAGCTGGAGCAGTGGCAAAAGTGCTTGCTGCACAAGCCTGAGAACCTGAGTTCAGACCCCAACACCCTCCGAAAAGCCAGACGTGTCTATGATTTCAGGGCTGGGAGGCAGAAACAGGCAGATCCCAAGGGCTCACTTGATAGCTTGCTGAAGGTTCTCTGACCAGCTAGTCTACCTGAAACCATGAGTTCCAGGTTCAGTATGTGTTGGGAGCACAGCACAAAGGTCCTTGCACCCACTGATCTCTAGAGAAACCAGGAATGTTAAGCACACAGGATTGCCTTCCAATGGGAAAGAAGAAAATTCTTTTCTTCATCCAGAAAGCTGAGAATTGGAAGTGATTAACAGCCTTAGTGATTTGCTGGCCCAAGTCATATCAAGCTCTTACAACCAAGACCAGATGGCTAGTAATCTAAATGACCCTGATAGCCAGAGATTCCCCTCACTCCCACAACCAGGACAAGAGGTGACTAATGACCCAATGTTCTCTATGCTATCTCTAGCCTATCTCTAGAACCCATCATCCTAGAGGGAATGGCATATACCCTGAGTTGAGTTTCAATGTAATTATGCTTCTTTATGCACTGGGAAATGTATTACACCAGGAAACATTTTTTCCCAGATTGTACTGGGCTTAAATACATTGGGAATAAACTGCCTATCATCAGATTTCCCCAAAGTCTGATCCAGGTTGACAAAGTCAATCTGCACTGGGTTTTCATTCTTATCTCTTCTTGGGATTTGCTTCCCTGTATGACACCTGCAGGAACTGCCACAAGTAAGAGATACTATCTCAAAAAATAAGTTTAGTAATACAGATAAAACTCAGAGTTGACCTCTGGTCTCCTCGCAGCCAAGCACAGCCACATACCAAACACACACACACACACACACACACACACACACACACACACAGAGAGAGAGAGAGCGCGCTCGCGCGCGCGCGCACGCGCTCGCGAAAGAGAGAGAGAGAGAGAGAGAGAGAGAGAGAGACTCCCCTAGGTAGATGAACTGAAGAAAACATACAGTGTAAGGCTTCTCAGACTTCACATGGAAACAACTCGCAAGGCATGGAGTGGAGCATTCTTGATAGAATGTAGACTCTACTTCATTAGGCTGAACTGGGAGTGGAGAGTCTACCCCTGAGCCCTAAGACTGCCACTCCTGTGCCTGTTTTATAAACTAACGAGGCAGAGACATAAGGACAAAAATATCTTTCAGTTTCCCCCAGGTCATTACTGTCAGGAAACTGAGAAAAAAAAATCCATACCTTGACCCTTGACTGGCTGTGGTCACAGTGTCTTCTGATTTTAGTTGATGTCATACAATAAATAGGTATTTGGTCTTCATCCCTGGTTCTTTGTTTTTTAAAGAGTCTTTTATCTATATGCATATGTGATTGCCTGTGTGAGTTTATGTGGGCCACAATTTTAAATGACCACATGTCTAAGTGACCATGGCCCCCATAGGCTAATATATTTGAATGCTTGGTTCCCAGTTGATAGGACTATTTGGGAAGAATTAGGAGAGGTGGCCTTGGAGGAGGCACATCACTGACCACTGTCAGGCTGTGAGGTTTCAAGATCTCAGGTCGTTCCAAGTCAGCCTTCCGCCCCACCTGCACCCTTTCCCCTCTTGCTGGTAGAGCAGATGTGAGCTCACACCTACTGCATCAAGGCCATGCCTGCCTGCCTATCTGCTGCTGTGCTCCCTGCCTGGATGTGAAATGGACTCACCCTCTGGAGCACTGAGCCCAAATAAGCTCTTTCTGCTATAAGTTGCCTTGGTCATGGTATCTCTTCACAGCAATAGGAAAGTAATTGAGACAAATGTAGGTTCCTGCAGAGGCCAGAAAAGGGAACTGGATCCCTTGGACCTAGAGTTACAGTCAGTGGTGAGCTGCACATGGATGCTGGGGACCAAACATGTGTCCTCTGCAGCAGCACTAAGCACTCTTACTGACAACCTGAGCCACTGTCCCATTCCCATCCCTGGTTCTTGACCTCCAGAGGGAACACATAAGCGGGAGGTTGAGTTTACCATCAATGGCTGATTATTTTATCAGCCATGCCTACATAGTGAAGTTTTCAAAGAAATCTCCAATTGCTGGGGAGTTTCCACATCATTGCATACCTGGAAGAGCTCAAAGGTAATGCAAAGACATAGAAATTCTGCAATCCTCACTGACTCCCCAGAATACCCCCCCATTTCTTCTGTCTCAATGGTCCTAAATTGAATGCTTTATAATGTTACTTCCTGAGCCTTGAATTACTATTCTAGCAAATAACTAAGCCTGAGAAAGATGTCAAGGAATCCCTGATTATAACCGGTCAGAACTCTAAGAGCCCCAGGAACTACTACTGATAACTGAAGCAGCCGCAGTCTTGCAGACGGGGCCCTTAAACCACGAGGCCTGTGCTGGCTTTGTGTAGTACCATCAGAACAGGATTGAACTGTGGGACCCATAGTTGATGTCTACAGACCTAAAAACTGGTTGGTGTGGGGAGAGGGGACCCACACATTTGATTTCACAAGTGTTGTAAACAGGGGTTCAAGTGCCAGGTTCCACTTTTGGTAACTTAAAGAGGATTTAATCTGGAAGAGGAATGCCCCCCGCCCCCTACACACACACCTCAGCCATTTAATTGTTAGTCAGGGCTCATGAATTTGAAGATTCCTGAATGATACTGTAGAGTCATGATGAGTAGAAAGGGATCCCAACAGTGCTTGCTCATAAGAAGTATGGGCCAACATCTCTGTAGTTGAATATTATGACTCCTTTATTCCTAAAGTCTGTGTCTAGTCAGTCTAACCTGTGAACTGTGCTTTTACCAATCAGATAACCAACAGCGCTAGGGAATAAAAGCCAAGCTTTACATTGGGGCTGGGATTAGAATACAAAAGATCACTCTGGTCTTTGGGAAATCACGACTGCCCAAACATCAGCATCTTCTAACCTTCCTCCCTACTCCCCACTCCCATAGGAATGAATTCCCATTTCAACCACTCCCCCTGTCTCCTGGCACCCTCCATTCCATGTGTCTTTGGAATGGAGGTCGGTGGTGATCTGATTATGGCTAACTGGTATACCATCTCCTTCTATGAGGTGCTTTGTTTATATAAAGTAAGCATGAATATTGTCAAAATTTAAATTTAAAGATAGTTTGAATATTTTGATAACAACCTTTAAATGAACCTTATTTATAGGCAAGACTTTTAGTGTTGAGATTTAAAAAAACATTTGTGTATTAGTTTGATATTAATTATTTGAACTTGGAGTTGCATAACTAGGATGAAAGTTTATTTGTAGTATGCTTTTGACAATCGCCATCATACTTATGCTGCAGTTAGTTCCTGGACTGAGGAGAAACAGCAAAAAGTGAATGGCAACTGAATGCCACCATTAATTAGAAACGTGCACAGCAGTTAATTTAATTTAAAAAAAAACTAGGGAAAAAAACCTAAATGAAATCCTTAGGACACAGGGCAGAACTTCAGAAATTCTCATGAAGTCAAATCCCTGTGATGGAAATTGGTGACTCAAACATAGTAACTCTGAAACAACGTGTGGACTCTCCCTAGCCTGGGCCACTTACTACCCACTTACGGCATGAGAGTGCGCCTGCCTCAGGTCCCACCAAGCTTAAAATGCGGAGCATACAAAGGTTTCTTACTGTATTTTAAAAAAAAGCTCATTCAGGAGCTGAACTCATAAGTTAGAACACCCTGAAAGCCTGAAGCAAGAACACCTTAGCTGTATAATTGGACTGACATGTGTGTTACACCTTAGCTGTGTGCCCCAAACCACCCTCTAAGCCAGCCTCTCTCTGTTCAGGCTCTCTTCCTTAACTAAGACAGAACTTGATATGCCTTTGAGTGATTGAAACGATACTATGGCTTCAATGACTAAGTATTCCCACGAAAGGAGCAAGCCTCTCAAAGAAGCTCACACTTGTGGGAGAAAGCTTTCTGCGTATCCTAACTCTCTGTCCAAGTACCCACGCATACAATTCTTCTCTGAGCTTCTAGAAGAAATTTGCCTCTTTTCTTGGGGATTCCATGTTCCCAGTTAAGATGAGAAGTTGCTCCTTAGTGGATCTTTACCTTGCTGTTTCTCAGCAAGATGCTGTCCTCTGCGAAGGCAGATTGACATAGATTCTGAGTGTCTCTGGATGTTGCATTTGAATCAGAGCTGGGTTGATTGACATGATTTGCTGACTTCCATCCCTGATTAAAAAAAAAATTCTCTGCATTACCTTTCAATATAGCTGAGAGCAAGAGACCACCTCCAAGGGTATAAGCTGTGCTTATAAATTGGTCTGATAACTCTCCTGGCTACAGACCCAGGGGTCCAGATGCACTGTTTCCAGCCACATTGAGATCTCAGTGGCCTACAGCCCTTACCCTGTACCTTTCAGCCCTAAATTGTCGCTCTGTAGCTTAGCTGATCCTGCACTAGTTTGGTTGTGTAGTCCAAACATGTGTATCAGTATGAGTTGCTTCAGATTTACCCAGCCAAAGGGGCTGCTGATAGCAGGGTGGGGTAGGGGTGAAAATGCTGATTCTTATATAAATCTGAGGTCTGCTCCAATATCAGGCAATTTGATTCCAAAGTCTAAGATAGTGCATGAATCTAACCATGGTTGTTTCTTAGAGTAACCAGGCTATTGTCAAATGGATGAGGGTGGCGCCAGACTGTCCTGATCTTAACCATTACTTCCTGCCTGATCTCAAAACACACATTCTTTAGCGGGGGCTCTAATACTCCTTCCTAAGAATGACTTTTGAAAGGTGTGCACCTATCTTTTAAATATGTGTACTCCACATTTGCGTACAAACACAGCGTTGCTGGAGACAGCCCTCCACCACTGACAACAGAAATCCACTCAAACTTTCGGTGAACTGATACGGACAAGAGGAAGGTAGGTGGCCACTGCTCAGACGGGAATTATGTGACTCTGATCGTCGGCCAGATCAGGGTTCCATTCCGACATCCCGGCATCCTGGAAATGAGTACTGTGACAATCAGCCGGTCCCACGGGCCTCAGAGAAACCCTCCGTGAATCTGACCTTTTCTGCTCTATTCACCAGCTAGCCTAGGTTTCCTAACAAATTAACATTTGAATCGTGCATTTGATACAGATTTATCGTTCCTAAGTAACAGAAACCAATTTCAGACTAAAGCAAGTAATTAGTTGCAGGGATCCAGGCTAGGCTCCGGAGACTTGGAAGTGGAAGGTACCTCCCGGATCTCTGTTCTTCTAAGGTTTTTTGTTTGTTTGTTTGTTTCTCTGTAGCACAATTTCAGTCTGGGAGTTCGAGCAGAAAGAATCTAGTTTCTGCCTGTTCACATTTCAGTCATTTAAAGACAGGGGCAGTTTCAGGGAACTCAAACCAGACCCTTGGTGCTCAGCCCTGTGGGTAAGCTCTGTGGGCACGGCTCCAAACACATACCTGCCGTCAGAGCTTGACTTTACTTTTATTAAAATAGTAATCATGACCAAATGACAACTAAAGATTCAAGTAAGATGATTTACATGTTTTGAAGGTAGAAAACTAATCTTGAAAATAAAGCCTTTGACTCTGGACATGAATTCTCTGGACCCCTTACAGATATGTAAAAGGGGGATGAGGGGTTTGCCAATCATTCTTGTTTCTTTAAGTTGGTAACGTTGCATGGGACCATGGGGACTTGGCTTTGGGCTAAAGTGTTCCTTGTATCTTCATGAGAAGCAGCCATGGCGGGTGAGATGTCATTTGAGCTTGGTGCAACAGTAGTACATCCTGATACCAAGTACACAGGCATTGTCTGGTATGTCCCCACACTCTCCTGAGCAAGGCAGAGATGGCTGTCCAAACCTGAGGCTTAAGAAAGAGAATTAGTCCCTTGACCAAACAGGACTCTCTGAATGTGGCTTCCAATGGGGACTGACTGAGAAGCCAATGATAATGGCACTAGGACCTATCTCTTCTGCGTGTATTGGCTTTTTGGGAACCTATTCTATATGGATGCACACCTTCTTAGACCAGGATGGAGGGGGGAGGGCCTTGGGCTTCCCACAGGGCAGGGTACCCTGCCCCCTCTTAAGGAAGCAGGGGGAGGGAGGTGGGATAGTGGGGGAGTGGAAGGGCCTGGGACAAGGAGAGGAAGTGTAAATTTTTCTTTTAACAATAAAGAAAAGAAAAAGAGTATTTGAGGAGTCTTTGGGTGACAGAGAAGATTGAGAGCCACTGAACTGTGACCAACTCCAGAGCCAGGCTTAACCTCTGTAGTCATCCAATGCAGACGTGAAAACATTCCACTCTGAAGGGCAAGTACAGTTCTTCCAGAAAGAGCTCATAAGCCAGTCTTCTCCTGCTCAGTGCCTGTAAGTTCCAGGCTTGCCATAGACACGCATTCCTAAATTGTAGCCTGAGTGTGTGGAGATAAGCCTTCAGAGCCTCTGCATTCTGCTTCTATAGATGGCATCCATCCCCATCCCTGCCTCTGCTCAGACCTCCCATGAGCTCTGCTATGCTGGTGAAGCCAGGGGCGGGGTGGTTAAGTCCAATACAGTTTAACAAAATACAGTTACCAGACTAGAACATTCTCCAGAACTCATCATGTGGGGAGAGGGACCACTTGCTCTCCTTTGTTCTTTATGACCCTGAGATATGTTCTCTGACCTGCCATGCTATTTCTTAGCTGGGACATGATCATCTCTTTAGAGTCAAGAAATAATCAGATGATAAAAATTCAGATTGCAATAGTTTTTGTAGATTTTAGTTTATGAGACAGGATCTCACATTATATAGTCTGCCTGTAACTTGAGATAGAGTAGGCTGACCTTGAGCTTGCAGGGATTCTCCTGCTTCTACCTCAAGTGTTGGAACAGCAGGTAATGCTACCACTTAGGCCAGATTTTAATATTAGTCTTCAACTGCTTGTGAGATATTGAACCAAGTATGTTGACAGAAGTTTCAGCCCTGCCTGGTCCCACTGCTTTGTCTATTAGCTCAGACTTATTATTAACTAGCTCTTACAGCTTAAATTAACCCATAATTCTTATTTGTATTTAGCCACATGGCTTGGTACCTTTCTCCGTGAGGCATTCTCATCTTGCTTTTTTTTGTATCTGACTTTATTAGACTATAAAACAATCCACAAAAAATATAATTTGAATGCTTCATAAAAGATATAATATTAAAATCTCAAAAAGACAGTGAATATATGCAAAATCATTTAAGCTAAAGCTCAGAATTATTAACAAATGAAAACCAAAAACTACTAGAATAGTAAATATTAACATACTAACAATACCAAGTGTCATGATGGTGTAGAACACGACAGGAATACAAAATGGCACCTTGTCTTTGAGCAGTTTATCAAAATCCTAAAATGCTCAACATTTTCTTTTTAGGAGGTTTGGTGATTCTACTTTAGGTCTCTATCCTAGAGAAATGTTCAGACCAGTGCATCGGATACTTATACTAGCATCACTCATAACAGGCAAAAATGACAACCCCGAAGTCCAACAAAAGTAGAGCTTGAAGAACTGACAAGGCTACAAACAACACTGCAAGCTGCCATTTACAGGACAGTTTTTGAAAAGGCGAAACTATTGGGGCAGAAAGGAAACGATCAGCTGCCGAGATGAGAGTTGGGCTGGAGATTGAAGACTCCATGAGTGGCAAACTCATGGTAACAGATTAGTAACTGGATGCCTTTATGTAGTTTACTGACATGAATAGATAAATTGGGGGTATTTTGTTCAGAAATCTATCTAGGTAAATGTGATGGTATATAATAAACTCAGGAGGTAGAAGTATAAGGATTGTGAATCCAAGACCAGGATGGGCTTAAAAGGAGACAACTATACTTCCCCTGCATCTAACTTGTGACTGCATCTCTCTGCCTTTCTGCTTCTCAGAATTCTCCTCATCTGGTTTCCCCACCAATACTTCCTGCCTGGTGATTGGCCAATCAGCATTTTATGAAACAATACAAGTAACAGATCTTTGCAGTGTACAAGAGCCTTATCCCACAGCACAAGCACATTACGAATGCACAAGATTCTGAGATGATGGACCCGCAGTCCAACTATACTGAATAGCGTGGTTTCTAGGGAAGTGGCTCAGAAGTAAGGCGCTTACCTCCCAGCCATGAGGATCTGAGTTTAGATACTCAGGACTGTAAAGCCAAGCAAGATGGCACAAATCTCTAACCCCAGTACTCCATAGCAAGATGGGAAGGAGAGACAGGAGAGTTCTCTGAGGCTAGTAGCCAGCTACCCTGACTGGGGCAGAAGCAGACAACAAAGATACTAGACAAGGAGGAAACTAAGGACCAACACCTACCCATGGTCCTTCAACTTCCATGGACTGTAGAATCTACATTCAGCACTCACACATCTCCCACCCTCCATCCTCCCCTGCCTCCTCTTTATCACACACACACACACACACACACACACACACACATTCACTATCAAGTTCCAGGCAGTGAGAATTTCATCTGAGCTTCCTGTTGTATTTTCATAATCAGCACAAAACTAGCCTGTGATAAATATGTAAATAAGCGTTAAGTGAAAGAATTTATCTAGTTTCTAACTTCCTGCTCTCTCCGTAATGCCATGCTTCATCTGAGACTACACCAAATAAACCAATAACTTCATCAAAGCCAACCATATGTGATAGAAATAATTATAATTGGTGATCAGAGACTGCATGCAGACAACCCCCAACCCCAGCAATAGTTCAACATACAATCTCTCAACTCTACAATGGCATGGATGCCATAGGCCTTTGATAGAAACCATAACTTGAAGTTTGACCATTTTAAAGACTATCAGTGTGGGTCGTTTATTTTTCTATGATGTTAGGTGGTGGTAGCAGTACCCCTCAGGTCCCAGGAGTCAACCACTGATAAGGGGATAAAAAAAACAACACCCCTCTGATTACTATGTGCTAAGCCTTGATATTTGGTAGAGTTAACTAACATTTCAGCTTGCAGTATTGCCAGCTTACGATGTCTCTTTCAGGACAGGTCCTGGTTGTTCACCGAGAAGTACCTGCATCCTCCCAGCTAGGGTCTACTGTTATGTGTTTCTAGCAGAGGGAAATCACGTGGGGAATATGGAAATCAGTCATCACAAATCCAAAATTAAGAGTCAGCATTTTGAGTGCCAGCATGAAGCTATTGGAAATATTAAAATAGAGTCATTAATTCTGGGGTATTTTTTCCCCTCAGGAAACAATATATAAAATATGATGGCTCTAAAGCAAAAATTTTCCCATGTCCTCTTGTTAATATCTAGTTGAAATTTCCTTTTTGCAAACCTCAACCAAAGTTGCTGAAAGGAAGGAGGGAGACAGATGACCCCCACAACAGAAATCATCCTTCAGGGAAAAGTGCTTCAAATGTCCCCATTCATTTAGTCATAGCCTTGGGATGCAGGATCTAATGATTCATTCGCATCTTAAGACATCTCCAAAAATTACAATATACATCACAATCAAAGTCCCTTACAAACCCAACAGCTGCAAAGCCTTTTAATGTTACTGTTCAGAGAACTACCACCTAGGGATTGCTGGGGAAAGTGGTCGTATTGATGAAGAACAATGACTTACCCTAGCTTAGCAAATACACTTTGGAGTCAACTGCCAAGTAGTAGTAGTTCCTTCAGAGTTTATAAGCTGCCTAGTATTTATCAAAGAATGTGTGTACTATCCATCTTTTACTGTGATTACTTGGTAAGGTGTATGAAGCAAATATACAGACGTCTGGCTCCGGAGACTGACATTATAGCTTCTGGTCTGTAAATACAGGTTCACTGGAGAGTCAACAGTAGGCTTTTTAAAAATGTTGTTTGGAGAACTACATAAGAGAAGCCTTGTTTTTATAAACTTCATGATTGTATGAGCCAAATATAATATTTACACTCAAGATTGACACTCGCTTGTGGAAGGATCCTTTCTGGTTCTGATGAATATTGAACACCTGTATTCCAAAAATGGAAATATATGCAAGCGTCTTACAATTTAAGAGGGTGTGCAAGTCTTCATAGTTAATAGATCTGAGTTAAGAATGTAAATCTTACTTTCATTTTGGGATTACATTAGTTTACTTAGGCTTTAAATTATATGTAAACATGACTTTTATTTGTCTGGTTTTCTCTTTAACCATATTTTCTTCTACCTAAGCACAAATGTCCAGAACATGATTATGTATAGCACTTGAGGAAAGCTAGTTATTCCGGCAATTCTGCATTTGTTATCCTGCCATTCTTCTTTGCCTTCTTTCTCCATTTCTACTGCATAATTAATCATACCACTCACATTGTAGAGGCTGAATGAGTCGTTGGTCTTTCTTTTATATGGTTGCAACTTGAGCCTTACTTAAAGCTGCTTTGGGAAATCAGGAAGGTATTAGACTAGAAAGTAGAATTAGAATTTTGAGGTATCATTTTTGATTTTGCAAACTAATTCTAAAATTGTAGCATGAATAACAAAAACCCAGAGACAGATATTGGGGTTCAAGCTGAAGATCAGTAAAGCAAAGTAGCCAACCACCAGAGAGTTCTTACCTCTGCCAAGGCTGGGAGATCCTGTCCTCAGAGTGACTGCAGACTGAGACCCTGAGCTCCTGTCTCCTCCCATTTTATATTCCCCTCTAGTGCTGGGATTAAAGGTGTGTGCCACCGCTGCCTGGCCTCTATGGCTAACTAGTGTGGTTGCTGGGATTAAAGGTGTGTGCTACCAGTGCCTGGCCTGTATAGCTGACTAGTGTGGCTAACTTTTCTCTCTGATCTTCAGACAAGTATTATTTATTACAACACAAATTAAATATCACCATATAAAATGGCTTGAGTGTGACTGCCATTGCCTTTTCTAGGCAGGTGACATTTACAAGGGATACCCTGTATAAAGCAAAAGGCTCATAAAATATACACCTGTCTTAAGGAATTCACAAGTCCACTTGGAGAGAGATCTGTCCATGATATAGACAGCAAAATAAGAAAATGCTGGATGATTCGTTTTAAGTACAGAGTACAGGCAGACCTGTTGACTTTTACTGATGCCGACTTCCAGTAAAGAGTACCACGATGTTTCTCACAGTGTGTTTCCAAGCTCATCTGAGAAAACAGCTAGTTTTATGACACACATGAGTATCTCAGAACGTACACCCGAGAGTTTCTATCTAGAGGATCATTGGGTGTTCCTAAGAAGGACCCTTGAGAAATAGATGTGACATAAGCAATGAGGTACAGCGTAGAGTCCCCTGCACCACAGCCACGAGGGGCTGCTAAAATGTGCTGAGTCCCACCTCCTGCCTAAGAAATCAGAGATTTTTGGATTGAGGACCATGGGTCACTGCACATTGACAGCAGGTTATTTTTATTTATGCACAGTAAGGTATGAAAATCCCCGTCTACACGGATATGATCAAGACGGAAAGCAAACATGACTCCCTTCTCAAACAGATACTAAGGTCATTGAGTTCAATCTCAGACTTTGACAACTTAAAAAAAATGTGCTCTAAGATTCCTTGTACAATGCCAGCTACAAGGTTTACATCTGTAGACTCAACAGAATGAGCAGCTGATGCTTATAACATTGTCACTCAGGATCCCATTATGCCATGCTAAGTGTACGTTTACTAACAGCCATGATTCAAATGATAAAAACTCCTTCATGTGCTCATAGGTGACTTTGTGTTTATTAAAAAGTAGAAAAAGTAGAGGCATTCTACCTCAGATTCCACAGAAAAAAGCAAGATAAAAATAATTACATGAGTGAGTTTTATTAACCATGGCTGCATAGTCCTGAGTAGAATCTGCAGGCCCAACATAGGCCCTAATGAAAAATTTTTATGTATTGTCCCTCAGGAAAAAAAAAATGGAAAATGTTCTCTTAAGAGAAACAAAAAGGAAATTTTCTTTATTAACTTCCTACTAAGATCCTGATCTATTATATAATTTCTTATTTAACACTCAATAATGGATGTGAGAAAACTTGGAGTTATTTTCATAGACAATAAAATAAAGCTGAAAACAGCTTTAGATGAGTTTGTTAAAATCATACGTCTTTGCTATTAAGGAGCAAAGCCTGAAGCTTAACCATCCCACTCTGGGTTGCTCTGCCTGCCCATGCACAGTGCCTCTGAGCACAGCAAAATCTCTAGATGGTATCTCTAAAGCCAAGACACTCTCTACTCTCTCTGTTCAATTTTATAGACAACAGGACCCTGCTGGGTGGGTTCTGTTGACCTGGGAGCACCTACCAACCTCACCTCCCAGTGACTCCTGTAAACCCATCAACAGCACGGAGCAGTGGTTATTAAGGTAGATTCTGGCTGCTCAGTAACCAGCAGTCACAAAGCAGCAAGCGTACTGAGACTGTTTCCTTGGTTACAAAATGAAGAGTATCTACTTCCTAGAATGTGCTCTCTCTCTCTCTCTCTCTCTCTCTCTCTCTCTCTCTCTCTCTCTCTCTCTCTCTCGTGTGTGTGTGTGTGTGTGTGTGTGTGTGCATAATGGTTGTCTCCTTTTTAGTCCATCTTGGTCTTGAATTCACAATCCTTATGATTCTGCCTCCTGTGTTTATTATATACCACCACATTTGCCTAGATAGATTTCTGAACAAAATACCCCCAATTTATCTATTCATGTCAGTGAGCTACATAAAGGCATCCAGTTACTAATCTGCCACCATGAGTTTGCCACTCATGGAGTCTTCGATCTTCAGCCCGAGACTCTCATCTCGGCAGCTGATCGTTTCCTTTCTGCCCCAATAGGTTCACCTTTTCAAAAACTGTCCTGTAAATGGCAGCTTGCAGTGTTGTTTGTAGCCTTGTCAGTTCTTCAAGCTCTACTTTTGTTGGACTTCGGGGTTGTCATTTTTGCCTGTTATGAGTGATGCTAGTATAAGTATCCGATGCACTGGTCTGAACATTTCTCTAGGATAGAGACCTAAAGTAGAATCACCAAACCTCCTAAAAAGAAAATGTCGAGCGTTTTAGGATTTTGATAAACTGCTCAAAGACAAGGTGCCATTTTGTATTCCTGTCGTGTTCTACACCATCATGACACTTGGTATTGTTAGTATGTTAATATTTACTATTCTAGTAGTTTTTGGTTTTCATTTGTTAATAATTCTGAGCTTTAGTTTACCTGATTTTGCATATATTCACTGTCTTTTTGAGATTTTAATATTTTATCTTTTATGAAGCATAAATTCAAATTATATTTTTGTGGATTGTTTTATAGTCTAATAAATGATTATCCTGAAAGATAATCCTTGTGTACCTCATAAAAACATCAGTTTTCTGTTTTGGTTTGTCAAGTGTTCTATACAAGTCAAGTTGGTTAATAATATTATTCAGGTTTTCTCTTTTCTGATTGTTTCTATCAATCATAAAAAATTATAAATATTTGTTTGGTTTTGGAAGCCAGCAGAGTCCAGCTCTACTAACTTTCTGCCAATATTCAGGTCAGTTGCCTCAGAGAAGCAAAGGTAACTTAGAAAATTTCTAGTCTGAGAGGTCAGGGAATGAACAAATCCACACGCTTAAAACTCCAATCATGACTCTTTATTTTTCTGCTTTAATTCTAATTTTCTTGTCCTCATTGTCTATAATTTCTTAGCTCTAAGTTTATGTCTCAATTCTAATTCCAATTCTGATTCTTTGTTACAGATCTCTTTTCCAGTTCATTCTTGTTCTAATTATTCTACATTCCTATTCTCTCATTCATTTTCCTACATCCTTTATCCTGTTTATTCTTTACTCTTCCAATCTCATTTCTTCTGCCATTACAAATTCCCAAGCATATATATATCCATTCACTAGCAACTTGTTAGTAATAAAAAAAAAAACCTACAAGGCAAATTCTCAGGGACACGGACATTCTTTGAGGATACGTAGCAAAACTTACCAGTAGCCAATCACTGCTGCAGTTGAGTAGGTTCCGGCCATCTCTTAAAGGGGCTGCTAGAGGTTACAAAGAGAAGAAACTAAACCAATGAGAGATCTGAGGAAGAGGCAATGAGTTTGTATACTATTTTATACTTCTTAAGTGTGATTAATAATATCTGGACATAGCTCACAGCCTCTCTTAGTCACCTGTATCTCAAGCCCTAAACAAAAGCAGTTAGTCTGCTGAATCTAAAATGTGCATTCAAAACTGGTACAAAGTGTTAATTGCTATTTTGGGTCAGAGCAGGGAGCTGCTGGTGAAGGAAGCTTAGGGCAACATAGGTGCTATTGATCTCTTGAAGGAATGTGATATAACAAGGCCAGACATCTGCAATACCATCCTAGTCTGTAAATTCTCTGAAGAGCTTAGATCCATCCTACAAGGCCAGACTCCTACAATTTCATAAGAAAATCTGTAAAAATTCCCATTTTGATCTGTACAGAATGATCCATGTCTGGCCAACTTGCTCTGTCAGTAATCCAAGGATAGAGAGCAGGATTCTAAGTTTTTCACCATACGTGGAGAACATAGTATAGAGAGAAGTCATCTTCCTGATCATCCTAGATATATGTATGCCCAGCAGGTGGACTATTTTCATGAAATAAACACACAAACAATAGGAACACACCCAAAGCAGTTCTTAGGGGAAAATGAAGTGATACATGAGAGGGATTACAGCACAGGCAACAGGTTTTCAGAGTCAGTGGTCTAGCAAGCCTTGCTAGACAGGGTTCCTCCATCTCAGAATAATTTCTCTGGTAGGTTGACATATAAATTATCAATTGCTATAAGATGTAATTGTTTCATGACCCATAATAGCTCGTGATAACCCTCCTGACAGTTTGCAACTTGGGAAATAATTCAGTAGGAAAGTACTTGCTTTGCCTTGAAGACTTGATAGATGATGATGATGAGATAGATAGATAGATAGATAGATAGATAGATAGATAGATAGATAGATAGATAGATAGATAGATAGACAGACAGGATGACTGGCACCAGGGGGATAACACCTGGCCTTGTTCTTTGGCCTCCACATGCCTGCATATTATATACAAATATACAAGTGCACATATATGTATTTAGACACATATAAACAGGCTTTGGTTTACCTGGGTTTTTTTATTCTGGAAGGTTGTAACATGTATTATATGTGCTATCTTGCTAGAGAGCACATACATTCATAATATTTTAGACTCTTGCTAAAATTACCTTTTGAAAATTATAAAGCATCATTTATGTCTCCAAAGTTTTCCGGACTTCCAGTCTGACCTCCCATTGCCTTTCTATGCTTCCTGTCTGCCTGTTATATCTTCTAACTTCCAATTCCTTTGTATTGTTGAATTAAAATATATCAAATTACAGAAAGTGCACTTGACTGTGGCTTATGAACTCCAGTCTAGAAGTCACTGTTTTATTGGCCAGACCATTTAGTTCATATCAGAATAACTTTCATGGTTATATCTAGTTCTTATTTCTGTAAGCCCCTCCAGCCACACGAGTGGCCTGGCTCCTCCCCTGAGGACCTCTGCCAGGTTCTACCCACAGAGTACTCTAACTGCCCTAACTACTGAATCCTGCCCCCACCCTACAGAGCAAAAAGTCCAATTTCTGGACATAAAATCCCACCAATGTCTACCCTGAAAATTCCATATGAGCCCTGCATCCTATTCAGTTTGCTGCTGCTTCTCGCTTGAGGAGAGGCAGCCACCATCCTGGTTTTTCTTCCCTGCCCATATATCTCTTGTGTGAAGTTAGTTGTGCAGTGTGATTTCGTGGTATTCATTGACTCACAGCTGCCAGGATCCCTCTCCATCCAAACTGCAGTGCTTACAGTTTCACTCTTGGCTATTTTTCTGGATTCTCATTTCTCTTTCCATTTTCTTCTTTCATGAAAAGTGAGTTTGGGGGAATGCTAGTTACTTTCTTTAAGGAACTTGTATTTGTATTTCTTAACTATTGTCTGTTTTAAGCTTATGGTCTATTTCAAATTCTTTTTTTTCTCAGCTAAAAATAGATCCTTTACATTATAGTATGGTTCCTTTTATATACTTTTATTGCCTTCATGTCTTGTATGAATGTTTCATGTTATAAGTTTCAAATTCAATAATAAAAGTTCATTTTTGTTGTTCTGTTTTATTAAACTTTCTTTTTATTTAATCTTTGTGTCTTTTACATCATGCATCTTTATCCCATCCATTTTCTGTCCCTTCGTATCCTCCCTCTGCCCTGGCAACCTCCCCCCAAAATAAAATAAAATTTAAGAGAAAAGAAAATATAAAGGAAAAAGGGAGAAACCTTATCATGGACTCTGTAGTGTGACACGGTGAGTCATGAAGTAAACCCTTTGTCCATACATCTTTACTTGCCAGTGCTCATTGCAAAGAGTCATTGGTCTGGTTCCAGACCTCTGGTTTCTGCTACTTTATCGATGCTGGGCCCTCACTGGGACTCCTCTTGAGTATCCTGTTGTTGCCCTGTGTTACGGAGATCCTGCAGCTTTGGGTTTACAGGACCGGACCCTACCTGTGCTCCATCAGATCATAAACTGGTGGATGTTAGGGTGGGCCAACTCATAGCCCTGGTTCTGGGCCTGCATATTGCAGGGTTGGTCAGCCTGCCAGCTCTCCCATGTCCTCACCACCAGGGTGAGCTCTTCAGCATTGTCCTGGCTAGTTCACACCTTGCAGAGACAAACAAGAATGGGGCTGATTCTCCTGTTTTCACACCCTCAGGTCAGGGTAGGCTCTCCCACACCTGTACCATCAGGGCCAGCTCTATAGTGTTGCCCAGGCAAGGTAATTGGGGCCATTCTCCAGGAATACTACAGCCGGTGAAGGCAGGGACAGCTCTCCTGCTCTTATGACCTCAAGGCCAGCTCTCCCTCCTACCTCAGGTGACAAGGGGTGGAGGGGGGCATCTCTTCCCTATCCACACCACCATATGGCATATGGAAGATCTGGCCCTGCCCCCATCTCCCAAAAGTTCATTTTTTAACTTAAGCATTTATGTATTTTAAAGAAATTAAGGAAGATGGCGTGTGAGCTCAAGTATATGTACATACACATGTATGGATATGCTTACATATATTATAAATTTATGTTTATATAACCACATGTTTTTGGGTTTTGGGTTTTTCCTAGACAGAGTTTATCTGGGTGGCCCTGACTATCCTGAAACTAGCTCAGCACAGCAGACTGGTCTCACCTGCCTCTGCCTCCAGGGTGCTGCCATTAAAGTATGCACCAGCATGCCTATCTACATATATTCACATTTCTGATGCTAACTATTCCTTCATCCGAATTGCAGTAAACTTGTGGTTTCATTTTTTAACTGAAAGGACTTCATATTTCCCATAGTAAAGATCTATTAGCAATTAATTTTTCAATTGTTTATCTAAAAATGGTTTTATTTGAGATTTAATTTTATGTGGGCACACAGTACTATACATGTTCTCTTATGACTGTTTTCATTGTGTCCCAAAGATTCTAACATGTCTTACTTTCATTTTCATCCAGGTCTAGGAATTAAACTTTTCTCCTTTATTTCTTCCTTCACCTGGTTTTGGCTTAGTAGTGTGATGTTTATTTAGCTTTGCATATTTTCTTTTCTTTTGTTGTTGACAGATGACTTTAATCCATGACTTTAATCATCTGCCAATCTATTGATAGAATGAGGGTTGTGATTTCAAATTTCCTGTATTTGTAGAGGTTTGCTTTGTATGCTAATAGTGGTCTATTTGGGAAAAGCTCCATGGGCTGATTAAAGAGTCTTAAGAGCTTGCATGGAATGGAATGGAATGTTCTACAGAGCAACTGCTAGCACCATTTTTATTTTTGGTGTCATTTTACTCCCAAATTTCTCTGTTTAGTTTTTTACCAGATGCTCTGTCTACTGGTGAGACTGGGGTATTAAAATCCCCTGCTATTACTGTATTGGCGTCGATCTGTGGGTTTGCACCTGCTAGTATTTCTTTTATGAAACTGCGCACTCCTGTTTTGTGCATAAGATTGTAACATTCTGTTGTTGGAGTTTCCTTTTGTGAGCATAAAATAGGGCTTCTCATCTCTTCTGGTTAGTTTTGGTATGAAGTTAATTTTTAACAGCTATTAGAGTAGCTACACCTGCTTATTTCTTTGTTCCATTTGCTTAGGTACCTTTCTCCCTTTTCTTGTCCTTGCATTTACCCTAAGGTGGTGTCTGTTTTTGCTGGTGAGGTGTGTTTCTTGGAGAGAGCAAAAAGATGGCTCCTGTTTTTTAATACATTCTGTTGATCTGTGTGTCTATTTGGGAGATTAGATCATTAAATATTAAGTGTTATCACTGTACAATATGCATTTATTCTTGTCATTTTATTGGTTTTGTGGTGTTCTATTAGACTTCATTTGACCCAGTATTCTGGAATTATTTATTTCTTACTTCTGTGTACTTAACTGTTCAGACCTAGGTATTCCTCCCAATATCTTCTGGAGAGCTGTCTTAGTGGCCATAAACTCTTCATCTGTTTTTATCGTGGAAACTTATCCTTTGTCTTTTAATTATGACTGATAGTTTTACTGGACATAGTAGGCTTGGCTGGTAGCTATGGTTTTTCATAACCTGTAGGACATTGGTCCAATCCCTTATGACTTTCATGGTCTCCACTAAAAAAAAAAAATCTGTCATTCTGATAGGCCGGCCTTTGTATATGAGTTGATTTTTTTTTCTCTTGCTGTTGTCAATATATTTCTTTGTTCTGTACCTATAGAGTTTTGACTATTACATGACATTGGGTAGTCTGGTCCTGTTTGGTGCTCTGTGTGCCTCTTGAATACTGATAGGCATTTCTTTCTTTAGATTAGGGGAATTTTGTTCTATGGTTTTGCTGAAAATACTTTGTATGTCTCTGACTTGGGTACTTCCCCCTTATCTATATTCCTAGGTTTGATCTTTTTACAGTGTCCCAGAGTTCTTGCATGTCCATGTCTTGGATTTTGGGAGTAATATGACCTTTCCTTTGACTGAGTGATCAAATTCCTTTAAGTTGTCATCAAACCCTGATAGTCTGTCTTTTATTTCATTCAATCTATTGGTGAGGCTTTCTTCAGAATATTTGGTTTGAATTTCAGAATTTCTCATTTCAACTTTTGCTTCACTTTGGCTTTTTTCAGAGATCCTATCTCTTTATTAAATTCTCTTTTTATATCTTAAGCTGTTTCTTCAGCTCCACTATCTGTGTGTTCACTGTCTTCATTCTAGAATTTATCCATATCCCCCTGGAGATTTCTGTTCATGTTCACTGCTGTTTTGTTTTTCCCAAAATAATTTTCTTGTATGTCATCCAAGTCATTTTTGTCAGGAACTATTACTATATAAGTACTAATTTTTAAAATTTTTTATAAATACTTTTTTAGTGGAGACTTGCTGGTTATGTTTGTGTTTTGTGATTGGACTTGGGCATCTGTAGTTAGGTTGCTGATAATTGCTTCTTGGCATGAAAATCTTATCTTTCTTCTGTTGAGTGGGTGTTTGAAGTTTTGTTTCCTGTTATCCTACTTCTCTGTGGTTGACCAGCATGGGGCTGATGCTTCAGTCTTTGAACAATTCAGTATTGATGTTGAAATGGATTTTCCGAAGCAGTCCCAGCTCAGCTCAAGCGAAGGGGGGTTTCTAAGTCTGGGAACAGCCTTCAGTAGACAGGATTCTCACAGTCTTCAGGAGTCTGGAGGTAATTCTTAGGATTTTTCCCCAAGTAAAGGTTGGTAGCAGGGTTGATGGGAGTCTGGAATTTCCTACCTAAAGTCGAGGTGAACAGAAGGCAGGTATGTGTCTTCAAGTGAGGCTTAAAGGTAATTGGAGTTGACAGGGTGGGTCCCTGTCAAGAGATGGGAATAAGGGCACTCTAGTGAGTGTGGGCTGGGTTAGCAGCTTGAGTTAGGTCTCAGACCACTGTTTGTAGGAAGTTATACACAAAGGCAGAGACTGTGACAGCACCCTCAACTCAATTCTCCTCTTCCTGCCAATCCCCCACCCCCACCCCGTCCCTGCTGCAAACACTTCATTCCTCCTCTATGCAGAAACCAGTCTCCCACCACTGACTGAATCGACCCTTCTCACATCTGAGAACCATCCCTTTCCTGGGAAGGGCACCAGGGCCACAGGAACAGCTTCATCCACTCCTCTGGCTTGCCTAGGCAACAGGTATAGACAGAAGGACTTGTTCTGTAGGTAATATTGAGCTCCTTTGCTAGGGTTGGGAACAAAGGTGCTCAGGCAAGTGTTTGTAGCAGTAGCCATGCAGGTTGGGCCTTTCTGCCTAACTGGTATATGTGTAAAGAGGTGCAGAGAGGCAGACGGAACAGGTCATCCTTTGGGAGGTACTAATTATTATATCCTCTTGTTGAGTTGATCCTTAATTGACATATAACGACCATCTGTGTTTCATTCACAGCTTTTGGTTGAAAGTACTTTGTCTGGCATGAAGACTGGTACTCCTGCTCAATTTTGGTTTCCATTTATCTGATTTTTATTTTTAAATGCTGTACTTTCAGTCTACACGTGACTAGCAAATTTAAATTTTGACTAGCAAATTTAATGCCCTTGATCCATGCTAATGTCTTCTTGCCATTTTGTTATTATCTGCTTGTTTTCTATATTGTTTTCCTTTCTAATTTCTTGTCTGTTTTGAGGATGGGATTTTTTTTGCCACATTAAGATTTAATTCTCTTCATATTCTGTGAGTCTGCTCTTCTAAATTATGCTTAATCTCTTGATGGCTGCTGTCATTCATTTGGTTTGAGTATAGGACACTTTTAGTCATTTCTTGCAGGTTTGGTCTGATAGTGATGACCTTTCTAAATTTCTTCTTATCCAGAAAAGGCTTTATTTTCTTTATTTCTAAAGGAAATATTGCTAGATACGGCATTAGTTGAAAGTATTTTGAATGCACAGCCCATTCTCTCCTGGTTTGTAAGATTTCTGCTGAGAAATCTGAGAAGCCAAATGAACATTTCTTGCGTGACAATGCTTTTGCCTTAATGCTGTTTTAGATTGTCCTTTTTGCCTTGTACCTTTGACATCTTGACTATAACATCTTTTGGTGATGGTCTTATTTTGGCTGAATCCAGTTAGGTTCCTTTGAGCTTCTTGTTCATTTCCAGTCCTTAAAAATTTTGGAAGTTTTCAGCAATTATTTGTATGAACTAGGTTTTCAGTGTCTTTCATTTCCCCTAGAATTCCCATCTTGCAAGTATTTTCTCATTTAATTGTGTCATAAACTCTTCAAAATATTGATATGTAACTGGTACTCTGAATGAATCTGCAAAAGGCCATTCTGCCTGTGTAGTAATATCAGTAAATTCAGTGAGAAAGAGCCCACTGCTCTCCTTCTTTGTCTGTGGAGAAAGTTCTATGAATTTAAAGGTTACCTTTCTGTGCAAAGTGTAGTAATAGCAGATAAACATTATGTAAGCTCACAGATGGAAGTGTGGACAGAAGTATTACATGCAAAGAATGGAAATCTGTGTTCAAAGAGAATCTGTATTCAGAGTACTGACCCTCCTATGAGAGAAATGTTTCAGTGTAGTTCACTTACCACCAGCTAATAGCCTCTGGGAAATGGTATCATATCAAGAACATAATAGTTAATTTTCACCCACAGAGGCTGCTGTAGCCAGCCGTGCTTTGGTGAATGAATGTCTATCACCAAGCCCATGTGTAGCCTCCACCACTGCCGTCATAACCACTTTATGAGCTCATATATTTGATTTTTTGAGACAGGGTTTCTCTGTAGCTTTGGATCCTGTCCTGGAACTAGCTCTTGTAGGCCTCAAACTCACAGAGATCCACCTGCCTCTGCCTCCTGAGTGCTGGGATTAAAGGCGTGCGCCACCACTCCCCAGCCTTTTGTTATTGTTGTTAAAATATATCTCATATGTGAATATATAGTATGCATACTCTATTTACCCAAAAGTTAAATATTCACTGAAGTTGATATTAACCCCATTGGTCTATTCGTTACCACAAACTTTTTAACTTGACTTTTTAAACATCCAATGTCTCTTCTCTTTTCTTGCTCATTTTTAGGTGAGGAATCCTGGGAAGCTTGCTCATGTTAGATAAGAACCTCACCACTGAACTACATTCCTAGTGCTCTGGTGCCTTCCCTTCTAATATTTCTTCATCTCTATCAGCTCCTCAGGTTGATATGGCCGTTTATATAAAAGGTTGACTGGACACCTAGTTTAGAAATCCTGACTCTTGAACACTAATAGTATGTGGCATGCCCTTTGCGGCTTAACCCCCACTCCTGCAATAAGAGCTGTGTGATTTCATTCTCGTTTTCAAATAAGCACATCTCAGCACGACTGCTTGAGCCACAATTTTGACATATTAAAGTCATTTGATGTGAGAATTATTAATAGTTTTTAAACTCCTAATTTTTATAATTAAAATTCTTATTACCATGAATTATTCTGCTTTCATTGAAAACTTTAAGTATGTCAACCTTAGATATGCCAGCAATTGTTAAGAACATGAAACTATTCTACCCAGACTAAGCTAGTTGGCTACCATATCAAACATCATGGAATTTGTTCAACTTTAACTGAGATTCTGCCTGATACAAAAGTGAGTTGTGCACATAAGAAGTCCACACACAGCCAGGTATAGCATTGCATGCTTCTAATCCCAACACCCAGGAGGTTGAGCAGAAGGATCATGAGCTCAAAGCCAATCTGAGCAATGGAGCAAATCCAGGCTAATCTAAGAAAACAAACAAACAAACAATAAAATTTCCAATTATGTATAAGTCATCTGTCTCTTCTCTCTCTTTCTCTCTATGTCTCTCTCTCTCGTGTGTGTGTGTCTAATCAGTGAGTTGGGCCTAAGAATAACTTGCAAATGAAAAGTCATAGGATTCCATGGAGTATTTAGTAGATTTTAGTAAAAATCCTATGAGTATCTCATAGAGGTGATGGCATTAAAAGTAAAATCTTAAAAGTAGTGAGAAGGGCCGGGCATGGTGGCACACGCCTTTAATCCCAACACTCAGGAGGCAGAGGCAGGCGGATCTTTGTGAGTTTGAGACCAACCTGGTCTACAAGAGCTAGTTCCAGGACAGGCTCCAAAGCTACAGAGAAACTCTGTCTTGAAAAACCAAAAAAAAAAAAAAAGTAGTGAGAAGGATTAAAACAGTAGATGAGACAATATATTCAAACCTCAGCGAATTTTATTAGACTGTGGGGAACCTGCTTAATGACTGCATTGTATTTGTCTGTCTTTCATGAAATTAGAGTTGATAAGATATGCTTCTCAATGCCAAGCACAGGGCTAGGATCACAGGAATGACTTTCAGAAATGGATGGATGGATGGAGGGAGAGAGGAATGGATGGATGGATGGATGGATGGATGGATGGATGGATGGATGGATGGATAGATGGATGGATAACTAAAGAAGAACAGTAGAATTATTTATTTATACAAATGAAATAAACAAAACTTGAAGAGTGTGTATTTGCCTTGGAAAATGGCTCAGAAAACAATCTATCTTGTGACTAGAATATATCTAAAACTGATGTGGCTTTTGGACGTGCACCTCTAAATTAAGGTCATAAACAAGTACAGTTCTCTTAATAAATACATTCACAGAAAGCCACAGCAAGGCAGCTATCACTCTGTGAGGTCATGCGCACTTTGGGAGAACAGGTTCTATGAGTTGATCATGGCACCATGAAAAAGTGCTTTCTTCCATCTGCCCTGAAACCTGTTCTTGTAAGCATCAAAGAGTGGCTCCATTTTGAAGCAGGGTTAGCAGGGATGGTAAATAATTCTAGAACTAACCTTCTCAAGCCAGTCTTAATTCCTAAGCTTGGTTCATTATCTAGTCATCCTACCTCTCTGTCCCCTTGGCTGCTTTAGTGACTGATTATCCCACTTTCTGTTTCTTCAACAAAATACACAAAGCTTGGCACTCTATAAAGAAAGATTTCTTTTAAAGCTCAGTTTTGGACACTGGATATCCGAGATGAGCTGCCTGTGCCGACTCTGCCTCTCATGAAAGCCCTGCGTGTGTTATATTTTTATAGTAACTTTCTGGGCCTGGCTCAGCTGCTGCTGCTATCCTCACTCCATAGATGAGGAAACTAAGGTTTGGAGAAGTGAGATATCTTACTCAAAGCAAAATAATATGACATAGAAGAGCCAGAGCTTGAGTCTTTGATTGTAACCCAGACCGTGAGGAAGAGGAGGAAGGGGAGGAGGAAGAAGAGCACTTGCCTATTGCAGACTATTTCTGACCGCATGCCATAAATGACTGGACACAGAGCTAAGTACACTCCGTATTTCCATGATGAATTCTTGTGTGCAGCAGTCCAGAGACTCAAAACAGTTCAACGCTTTCCAGGGGCCACAGGCTGGTAAAGGGAAGGAGCCTCTCCTGAACTCTTCTGATAAATCCCACAGCTCTATCCTCTTTCCAAGTCCACTGTTCTGCTCTTATTATATCAGGTAATGTTATCTTACAAAAATCCAGAAGACAGTCATGCATCATCACTAATAAATAACTCAAGGATATCATTTGCAAGTAGGTATTAAAAATGAGGCCAACATTTCCAATTGGCTGTGGGCTGGGGAATTACTGTGTTAAGAGGGGAAGGTCCTGAGCACATATCTTTCCTAGCACAGAAAACAAAAATTATGCGTTCCTATGACTATTCAGGTTAAATCTCTGTTTTGTTTCCTGGCAGCCTGAATTTATTCTTGAGATTAAACTGTTGCTTCTTGGGGGCAGAAAGGGGAGGAACATCTCTAAGATGTGCAGGTAACTGAATAAACGGGAGTATTCTCTTGGCCTCTGAAGATCTAAAATACTGGCCCAAAGGTGGTGCCCGTTACAGAACAGAACTTAGTGCAGCTGAAGTTTGTCTTCAGAATTCCACTTCTGGGCCCACCTCCCCACTCCCGCTCCACTGCAGCAATGTGAAAGTAGACTCTATTTATCATTCCTGAGCCTCTTAAAACTTAACGATTTCTTTTACCCTTTTGAGCAGGCACTCCCAATCTCTCCCCTCGCATATTTAACTTGTGTTCACAAACTTTTCTTTCAGCTGACGTGCCCCACTGGGATCAATCCCAGCTGGTGAACTACGCTGTCATATGGTTGGGAACTGCAAGTCCCAGCTTGAAGCACAACCATTAACCATGTAAACACAAATTCAACAACGATCTGATTTGCTTTGTTACTATCTTGTTTGAGGAGCCCACAACCTAAAACAACGGCTTTGACATTTTTCCTTTGGAAATCAGTAAGCAGAGTCCTTAGGCCCAAAAGCTCATAAAACTTGTTTTCACCACCAGCCCCTATCTAAATATATGTGAGTGGCTCCTACTTTGGTTTGGGCTCCATAATATATGAACATAGGTAAAAGTAGGACTTTGGGTGTTTATACTGGGGCTGGGTTTCATCTGCGAACTTAGCAATCTAGTGACAGATGTGGAATAGCACCCCAGCCAGGGGACGAAGATAACAAAACAATAAAGATCCTAATGACTTCGTCATCTGTCACAGATTTGTCTTTTACACAGATGGTTCAGTTAAACCATTGGGCAGGCTAGGGCACTGAACTGCCTGATAAAAGAGATTAGAGATCTCTCCTGATACCCAAGAGACTGCATGTTAACCAGAATGCGAGAGGATTTTGCCTCCTAAGTCTAAAGGAAAATGATCAAGGACAAGTAAAATAAATTAACCGAGTACTTTAAAAGTGCCTACTACACACTAGGCATTATTTTAGACAATGGTCTCTACCTAGCTGTGATAGAAAAGGCAAAAATGAGCAAACTGTTAGGTGGCTGTGAGGGCTATATGAAAACCTAACAGGGTAAGGAGATGATCAAGAGAAGAAAGAAAGAAAGAAAGAAAGAAAGAAAGAAAGAAAGAAAGAAAGAAAGAAAGAAAGAAAGAAAGAAGGAAATCCTAGCTTAGATGGTGTAGTTCAGGAAGTCTTCTTCAAGTAGATGGGCTATACTTTTTTTTTTTTTTTTTGGTTTTTCGAGACAGGGTTTCTCTGTGGCTTTGGAGCCTGCGCTGGAACTAGCTCTTGTAGACCACACTGGTCTCGAACTCAAAGGATGGGCTATACTTGAGACAATCTACTAGTAGTTTATTTTGTCTTATGGTTTAAAAAAGTGTGTGTGTGTGTGTGTGTGTGTGTGTGTGTGTGTGTGTGTGTGTGTGATGAGTACAAGTACCCACAGAGGCCAAAGAGGTGATTCCCCTGGAACTGTAGTTATAGGCAGCCTTGAGTCATCCCAGATGCATGCTGGGAACTGAGTTCAAGTTCTCTAGTAGAGCTAACCCCATCCCTCCAGTACCTTGTCGTATAGTTTTGAAGGTTCTGGTCAATGGTCAATGGCTGTGTTGCTTTAGACCTTTAGAGGAAGTATATCACAATGACAGAGCATGATAGAGAAAAACTAGCCACCTCATCTTGATCCAGGGTATACCAACAGTCAAGAGTGCCCCATAGGTCTCCTCCTGTCTCTAATGACCCAAAGCCCTCTCCATCCCATCTCTTACAGACTCTACCAGTTCTCTGTGGTGCCACCTTTGGGACCAAGCTTTTAGAGTATGGATCTTTGAGTGACATTCAGAATCCAAACAACAACATTATACCCCTGGCCTCCAATGATCCATGTCTATCTCACAATGAGAAACACATTCAGTCTCTCCCCAGTTGTCCCTAGAATCAACTCTTTCAGCATTGCTCAAAAATCAAATATCAAAGTCTCTTCTTGTAACATGAGGGGCCTGCCCTGTTGGGGTTACTGTCCCACCCGGTACCCTACAGCCGACAAGCCCCAAAGAAAATCACACAGAGAGTCTACATTGAGTTATACACCGATTGGCCCATTAGCTCAGTCTTCCTACCAACTCCCATAACTTATATTAACCCATTGTCAGCCACGTGGCCAGTACCTTTTCTCAGCTGGGCTGCTACATGTTGCTTCCTTGGAGATCTGCGCCGGAATCCCAGGAAAGCTTCCTGCTTCCCAAATCTCCTGTTCTCACCTCTACTTCCTGTCTGGTTTTCCTGCCTATACTCCCCGCCTGGCCAATCAGCATTTATTTAAAACATGATTGACAGGATACAGAATTGCCCTGCACCATCTTCTGAGACCCAAAGCAAACCCAGTTGTAAGCCCTGTGAAAACAAGCAGTGTTTTCTAGGAAGTTACCTTAACTGCTGCTAATGGTGGCCTGGGAAGCATAAGCCAAACAAAGCAAACAAAACCTTTTCTCCTCAGGTTTGTTTTTGGTCATGTTGTTTGCTGAAACTATAGAAAGCAAGCTAAACTAGTATTCCAGTCAGAAAGAACGATCAACATAGAGGCCAGCACCTATGGTTTCTCCAGGCTACTGTGGTGACTGAAGGAGGTGATCCTACATGCTGAGACTCAGAGCTTGAGTGAGATCATATGAATGTCAGTATAAGCCCCACGAGCTGCTGTGTCATCATGCTGGTTAACCTTCCTTTTAGAGCTGAAGCCAAATGGGACTAACATAAAAGCCCAAGCCTTTTAGACTCGGTTTCATGGACACCCCTTGTCCTGCCATCAAATAAATAGACATTTAAGGCTCCTGCTGATCATTTCTGAAGGCATGTGGCAAGGAAGATCAGAACTTAGGAAGGCTGGGCTGGTGGGCTATCAGGGATAAAGATTGTGTATCTGCATTTTTAGAAGAAAATGGGATGGGAACACAATGAGTAAAAATCAATGAGACAAAGAGTTGGTTCTTCAAGAAAATCAACAAAATAGACAAATCTTTATCCAAACTAACCAAAAGG
>JAQHUG010000015.1:4547813-4564759 GCA_028555095.1 Dicrostonyx torquatus
ACTCTCTATTAATCTATATTTCTTAATTATACATTACATTTTTAAATGAGCTGCACAAACACAATACCTTAATCAAGACCTTTGGCTCTGCCCAGTCCCACATGACGGAGGCATGTTTGCTGCCTCTGAGAGCAATGCACATTGCCCTCTTTTCAAGCACACAGCAGGTCTATGTTGCCATTAAGGAAGTTGTAGCATTCTGATCACAGACCCCATTTAAATGCTACATAGCTGGACCTCCCAAAATAGTCAGAGCCCTTTGTGCTGGTGAATCAAGACCCACCACTTTTAAAGAAGCTCTGCAGTTTTTAACTGAACCTCTCTTAAAGGAAACGCAGTGACCACCAGCAAACAGAGCCCATCTGAAAAAAAAAATGCCAGCTACCAAGAAGCCATGCTTACCTCTGTTCTTTTGTTTTCCAAACTTTCTCAGGTTTTAAGTGGATTTAGTTGGCCATGTTGGTGCAAATCTGTTACCAGAGGCTGCTCATTCATTCCCAACCACTCAGACCCAAAATAATCACACAGAAACTATATTATTTAAAACATTGTTTGGCCAATAGCTTAAGCATAGTGCTAGCTAACTTTTATATCTTAAGTTAACCCATTTCCATTATTTTATATTTTACTCTGAGGCTTGTGGTTTACCGGTAAAGTTCCAGGGTATGTCTGTCTCCTCCAATAGCTACATGGCACATCACTGACTCCACCTACTGTCTCTCTACATCTCTGTTTTGATTTCCCACCTGGCTTTACTCTGTTAAGCCATTGGCCAAAAGTAGCTTTATTCATTAACCAATAAAAGCAACACATATACAGAAGGACTTCCCACATCAAATGTTTAAGCATATAATCCATACAAAATGCCTTTTGTTCTTGGTGTGTTTGGGCTTTTATTATTTATTTATTGTTTGTTTGGGGGTTTTGGTTTTGGGTTTTTTGTTTGTTTGTTTGTTTGTTTTGTTTTTTTGAGACTTGTAGTTCTGGTTGTCCTAGAACTCACTATGTAGACCAGATTGGCCTCCAACTCACAGAGGTCTTCCTGCCTCTGCCTCCTCAGTGCTGGGATTAAGGGTATATGCTACCCAACTAAACTGTTATTTCTTAATGCAACTACTCTTATTGCTGTAACATGCAAAATAATGTACAAACTACAACACAATACACAAATTAATTATTTGTATTTGGTCACATCCTCCTTCATCTCAGATTTGAGCAGAAAGAGCAATAAATTCAAGGCCACCTTCTAGTCATGAGCTTAAAGCCAGCATTATGTATAAGACCTTATCTTTAAAAAGGAAAAAAGTAATTGAAACATCTTTCAGAAGATGAACATATACTATGTGGCTGGGTACCAAGCCAAGACACAGATTATTACCAGCACCGGGAAGTTTATTTGAATCCTCCCAGTCACTTCCACTTCCTCATGGATGATGGCCTCCTGATTTTGCATCACACCTGAGTTTTATCCACTTCTCAGGGGCTATGGACCACACTTGTTCTGTCTGGGTTCTCCCCTTGGTGTTACTCAGAAGTGGTGTTCATCTTCACACGTTGTCACATCACAACAGAGCCAGTCCACTTCAGAACTCATTGAGTTGTGTCCAGATTGAAGCTGTGGTGACCGCAACAGCGATAAACATTTCTTTTGGGAAACATGTGGAAGTATTCCTGTTGAGTATAAAATAGGAATTGCTGAGTTTGGGGTGGTTTCAGTAGACACTACCATGAAGTTTCCTGAAATGAACATACCAGTTTACACCCCCACCAGCAATCATCCCAGTCTTTAAACAGCTGAGCAAATTTTTCATAGCATTTGTCTTACACCCAGTTATCTCTATGATGACATGGCAGTATTGCAACGAGTTTTGAACTGCATGTCTTTGATGTCCAATGTGCTATATTGTAAATTTACTGGTTATTTGAACATCTTCTTCAATAAAGTGCTCATTCATATTCTTTGATAAAGTGCTCATTCATATTCTTTGATAAAGTGCTCATTCATATTCTTCCTTTATTCATGTATTCCTTAATTTAGTCACCAACAAAAATCATTTGTATATTTTAAATATATATATTATAATTAAAATTTGTAAAACATTGTGAATATAACCTCCTATTCCATAGTGTCTTGAAATAATTTGATAATTTTAATGCAGTCCACTTTAAGGATTTTATGGTTAGTAATTTTTATGAACTTGGAGATGATTTTTTTTTCTGAAAAATTTGTCGTTTACTTTCCCCACTTAAAGCTACAATCCACCTGGGTTTCAATTTTGTATGTCGCACAGAGAATGAAGATTAATTTTGTTCTGTGAGCTATACTTTCTTGCCTTACTTCCCTGGGCCTTTGATTATTTGTCTTTAGTGAAGCAACAGTAACAACTCCCAGAGGGAGCATGTGAGTTTATATATGTCCATATCTATTGATATTTGTATACACACACAGAGGAAAAGAGGGAAGGGAAGAGGAAGAGGGAGAAAGAGAAGGAGGAAGGGAGAAGATGGAGATTGTACCATAACCTTTATTTGTAAGTTACATTTTTATGCTTCTATATAGTCAGTATTATTGCTGGTGTATTGATGTTTGATCCCAGGACAATTTGCAAAGGTTTCCTGGCACCTGGTACCCTGCATCAATATAAAGGGAAACACAATAAAATTCCAACTGAATCCCAAGAAAGCATCTTTTTCACTGACAGTGAGAGAGAATGGTGCTTTGAGAATGAATGAGGAGCTAGGCTCCAACAGAAACGGCACTGAAAGGGTGGAGGAGGCACGTTTGGGCTGTAATAAAATCATTATTACAGATTGCAAGTCTCATTCCTTCCCAGTGTTTTAGATGAGAAATAACAAGACCCTCCCAAGGCAAAGCAAGAATCACCTTAGCAGATTCCAGACGCTTCATCAAAACTTGGCGGGGTTTCCCTCAACTCACAAGAGATGGGTCAACATTAACAAACCTAACTGAATGATGCCCTCAAGTTATGCATCATAGTTCAGGACAGCAATGTTGGTCTCACATTGGGGCTCGCGTGTACACAAGGGGCGCACACACATACTTTTTGCAGGTTTTGAGGAGGTATTTTTACCAGAATCAGAATGTCAACATTTGCTGATTTTATGCTCTTGATAATAGTTATAAAGAAAGATTACAGGACTGAAGTTTTCATGTATTTTAGATAATATAGTATTTTAGATAAAATAGTATTTTAGATAATATAGTATTTTAGATAAAATAGTATTTTAGATAATATTTTCATGAGAAAAGAGACTTCATAATGTGCTAGAGCTCTCCAAGCAACACAAGCATCTTCCTCATGCTATTCCTGGTGCTCTGGAGAGATGTCCACCAGGCAGGTCAAAGCCTGTTGAAGGGGAAACAAAGAGCTTGCTGCAGTCAGTTCTGGTTATTTCTGCGCAATTAATCATAAAAGTTATATAATGTAGTTAAGTGCCTACGTTGAAAGCTAAATGGCAATGCAGTAACTCTCTTGCCAGCGCATAGTGGTTTGACACAATTTATGCCCTTTTGATGTTGCTACAGAGTCCCCATTATCAGCTTAAAGCATGGAGTATTCTAACATGTCCAGACCATCACTGAGAGTAATTAAGACTGAGGGGTTTAAAAGAACATACAGACTTGCCTGGGCTTGATCATTTCCTAAGTGAGATCTGATCTCTATAAAACATCATTTGAATGAGGGCTGAAAAGTACACATGCAGGCTCTACTTGATGTCACTTAGGAAGGGAAAACTCAGCACCTCTCAGTGCTAATGAACTATCCAGTAGAGTCATATGAAATAACAATGGATGCCTACACACACACACACACACACACACACACACACACACACACACACACACACCAACTCTCCCTAAGCCCTTTTCAATGGGAAGAGTACTTACCCAGTGCTATAATTCACATAGGAGAAGCACCTCACAGGGACCTGAAAGCACCACAATATGGGCATGTGGCTCTCAGCAGGTAAACAAGGTCCTGCTGGTCTTAAAATGAGCCTTGTGATGCATTCAGAAAGAGCTGGTATATTTCTGTATATCGTCATTCTGCAGTATCAGCATTATACATAGCTATTTTTTAGGTGGTGTGCTATAAGGATTAGCATAAAACCTCTGTATCCCCACATATGGCTCACATCAAATCACATTGCATAAAAACAAGTCATGCCATTGGGATGAAGAATTGCCTTCTTTAGAAGACAAATGCCCAAGAGAAGGGACCTATGGAAATGTTGAGTGCATTAGCCACTGAGGTCCTCCTGAGAATTGGCGGCTCTATTAGAGTCAGTTTCAATTGGAGAGAGGAGCTATTGAAGGGCAGGGTACTAGAGTGGTGAGAATTGAATTAGAAGAATTCAGCTATGAGACAAATGGTGGTAAGACAACAGGATGAGCAGGAAAAGAGCTAAAACCATGTCAGGCAGACTCAGGTCACCGTCACAGTTTTTGGAGTGTCAAAGAGTAAGCGGCATGTTGGAAAAGACAGGATGAGGTCCCAGCATGACGCACAGGGCAACTGGCCAGCAGTGAAGCTGTCTGTCTGGTGGGAGAAGGCGCTCAGAGTCAGTTCTACTACAGGTACCTCTTTTTTAGGAAGTTTATATTTTCAGTCAATCTGCAGAGAATCCATCATACAGTTTCTATCTATTCAGAAAACATTGATTAGTTTCCCACTGTGACTGAAATGCTATACAAGAAGAGTTATCGAATTCAAGCGCTGACAAAATTCTGCTTGCCTTAAGTTATAGCTGAGGGATTTAGCATTCAAGGGACCATAGCTTTTTTTTTTTTTTTTTATCGTGAGACAGACATTTTCTCTTGTTTCTAGAAAATGCTCCATTAGCTTCCGCAGTACCACTTGTTTTCTAAGCCTCTGGCTCACGGAGTCAGACCTCTCAGTTCAAATTGTGGGGCTAGCACATTCTAGATATACGACATTGAACTTGACATCTATAAATGTGAGACTTCACAGCTGTTGGAGAGAGCTTACTTCCAACATCGTAGCGTTATTGCTCTAAAAACTATGTAAGATGCTGTTTAAAATTGCACAGAACATTAACAAATGCCCACAGATGGTTGAAGTAGGTGTTACATACTTCACTTTGTACCTTTGCTTATGAAACAACCCTTGCTAGAATGGTTTCTATGTAAGAACTGTATTAAAAGCATCTTGGGAAGAAGGCCTTAGCTGGTCTTTTACTTCCATCCTCGTGTCTTGGTCCTACTTCAGGTGCCTTCTGATACATAGCAGGTGCTTGACAAATCTGTGTTAAATGGCTTTTTGTTTAGTTAAATCCATTCCTTTCCATCCATGTATCAAAATGCTATCATTTTAGCAAATAAAAATAGCAGAACAATTTTAAATATATTTTCAAATAAAAGTAATACAAATTCAAAGATTTCAACCCAAACTTTAAAATTATTTTGTGTTACAGAATCAGAAAACTTTAATATTGTTTAGTGGGTTCTTTAACATCTGGCTGAAAAGGACCCAAAGATCATATTGTCTCCTATGAAATCCCTGCTTCCGCTGCTGAGCAGGTCTTTGGATCCGGATTCTCCCGGATTCTCCCTCCTTCCCCAGGGCCTATCCTGTCCTGTCTCCCTCATTTACATCTGATTATATGTCTATCTCCTGCATTATCCCTTGCTGCAGAAGTGGGCTAGAGCTCCCACATTACTACCATCAACCACTTTTGAAACTCGGATAAAGAGAATTGATTATTTTAATATGTGGACATGATAAATGCTTGAGGATAAGGGAATGCTGACTCCCTTAATTTGATCATTACACATGATGCACATGTATTGAACTAGGCTGCTTATGTGCATAAATCTTCTATCAATTTTAAAAGACTTAAAATAGGAATTCAATATTTGGCTTTGTAAATAAAGCCATGCCCAAGGTGATTGTGCCCTGATTTGAATATAGCATGTGAAACACACTTTAAATTTTTATATTCACTGATTTTCTTAATAAATATTCACTGAGTTATCATTTGTTAAGCAAATATTTACTAAGTAAATATGTGAATGCCTAGGGAAAGTAATACCTCCTTCTACGGTGGCTCGTCTTATGGATGTAAACAAATGAAACAATTAGGGCTTATTTGTTCAAAGATTCTGTTTTGTCATTTCATCTATTTTGAAAGCAGTAAGTACATTATTTGGGAGACTTTGAATAAAGCACCTACTTTTGTTCTGAGCAGGACTTTAGACTGGCTTAGTCCTCAGCTAATGGCATTTCAATCATGCTGTTTTCTAAATGAGATACACTTGCTTGTGTATGCCTAGAGAATTATTTCTTCCCGTGTTTTTAAACATGCTCTCCTGATTTTCATCATGATAGGCATTTGCTCCAATGTTTGCCCTTACAAGTTCACAGCATGCCTTGGCCTCCTGAGAAACTCCCCCAAATGTCCAGCAAGCCCTGAGGGATGCTGATGAGGCAGGCCAGTACTGGCTTGAGAAAAAGAACTTGATGAGAGAAGGATGGATAACTTCTACTCTAGTGCTTTAAGGACGTAACTAGGAAATGGTTCCATTTAACAAAATGAGGGAAGGAAAATGAGTTTGAGCCCCTCGGAAATATGAGTAGATCTGGAAAGCTTGTGGGCACTGGGGAAAAAATCTACACATGGAGTGGGATGAAAATGTGTTCCAAGAGTAAAAGCAGTGTGAAGTTTCCATTTGTGTGACTCTTAGATTCCTCCCAATACAGTTGTGAGGGATGAATACAACTTTAAATGCCAGTATTCACAATGCATTGAAATGCTATGCCCGTTGCTGTTATCAAGGTTCTAATGAAACCCAGGACAGCACATTTTAAAACATTCGAGGAAACAATTCTTCAGATTCTTTTAGGAGTACAGAAACAGATTATCTGATGTGCACTGCAGAAGAAAACACAGTCCCGCACAAAGATCTTCTCATGTCAAATGATTTTCTTAGTAATAGTGAAGTCAAAGCTTCTTCAATAGGTCTCTATTTCCACTCCTAAAGCATTCATTAGTGTGCTTTCAATTAGAGGACTGGTGTAGGAGGTCCTTCTCTTTGTGTGTTGCTTTCATTGGTTGAAACTGCCTTGGCCTTTTGATAGGGAAGCCCTTAGGTGGGGGAAGTAGACAGAATGGAATTCTGGGAGAGAGAAGGCAGAGTCAGGGAGAAACACCCGCCATGAAGCTGCCAGAGTCAGACATGCTGAATCTTCCCCAGTAAGCCACGATCTTGTGGTAAGCACAGATTAATAAAAATGGGTTAGTTTAAGATGTGAGAGTTGGCCAAGAAGAGACTAGATATAATGGGCCAGGTAGTAATTAAATGAATACAGTTCCTGTGTAATTATTTCTGGGGTTAAGCTAGCCAGGTGGCGGGAACGAGGCCTGCTCCTCCTTACTACAGAGGACATAGTGTTCTTTGGTGACCTGGTGCTATGAATGTATACCATGTCAGAATAAAGATCCTGTGGACTATGCTACTTTCCACATTACTTTTTTCCATTTATCTTTTTTAAGCTCAAACCTCTTAGCCTGCTTCTTATTCATCCCATTAGTATCCATAATGAGCTCTACGGAACAATGCTTGACATTAAGGGATCAAAGTGTGGTTCCGCTCTTAGCATTAGACAGATATGCTTCAGAGTAGAGTCTTCTGAGCAGGTTTTTCTCTGGGGATCCCCCTTTCTGAATGACCTTTGGGGGTTGCTATTGTCAGGTCAAAGAATTCCAAAGCCTACATTAGGGCGGGGATGAGCTAAGGAAGTAGATGACTATGAACAGCTTAAGTGAACTAGACAGGCAGCTTTCCCTTTTGACAAATATTTAATAGACTCCTTCCTATTCTGAGACAGTCAGCTAGACTAAAGTGACCATTTCACACTCTATCTGATGGGGCATTTTTAGAAAAAAACAGCTCTGGGACTCTTGTCTTGTAGCTGAAGCACCAGAGGGTGAGCTAGAGGCTGGAGCTAACTCAAAAGGATAAGTTCAAGGCCAGTTTGAGCCACATAACAAGTTTGAGGTCACCTCAAAGTATAGAAGACTCTCTCTGCAAAAGTGGTTAACTCTAACTCCCAGGCAACTGCTGTCAACAGCAACAACAAGAACCCATATGAACATATGAAATGACCACATAAAGCCAAAGATTTATCTAGATTTATCTAGAACCATGATAGTGAAGTGTCCAAAAGACAATGGTTAGGATCAAACAAATGTGAGTTGATGTATTTGCATGTTTGTGAGTTATTAACAGGACACTCGGTGTCACACCTATGATGCAAAGGAGCTCAATAAAGCTGGCTTTCAGGTTTCATTTCTGGCAGCTACTTTTAGGCTTCCTTGTATCTTCTGCCCTCATTTGGGAGCCTGTGGATAACTTCACCAGGCTCTTTTGCAGTGCACAGACCAACTTGGGTAACCTGAAGAAAGTAGTGGGTATAGAGTTACATTTTTATGTCATTGGCCTCCTTTCCATTATGAACAGGTGATGGTAATGCAAACGGCTCCAGGATTTCTAAGGATCATTTTAAACTTGTGCTGTGTGCTTGTGTCTCCTTGACCTATCTCTGCTGTCCTCTAAGGTCCTAGAAAGGGCTCAGTGTGAGGAAGAGGAGATTTGCCTACCCCAGCCATAACTGGCCCTGGGTTGTCTAATCTGAAAAGACCTTTAACTTTAATTAAGATCAGCTCCGTTAATTACTTGTACATTTATAATCTGCTTTGCATGGGAAAATTTCTTGTCCCCCTTCAGAGGCCCCATTCCAGGTGGACCCAGTTCTCCAAGAGGCTAGAATATCATACATATGAATAATTTTATATTAACTATTTTAGTAGGAAATCATTTTGAAACATGAGTACATGCTAACTGAAACCAAGACTGGTAGTTAATTAAGCCTTTTAATGAAGACTGATTATGATCTTACCAGCTATTATAGATGGACTTGCCAGGCTGAGGTCTCTTGGTTTCCATAGCCATGTGGATTCTAGATGCTCTTGTTTTGTCCTTAGGTCAAGATTCTATATTTCAGTTTTGCTCTTAGCCACACAAATACAGCACTTTTCTCCTATCTGTGCTCTCACTTTACACATTTTAATTACCCATGATTACCTATGAGCCAAAAATAGTACATGGAAAACTCGAAAAAATAGATTTTGTAAGTTTCACAGTTTATTACAGTCTATCATAACTGTCATGTTTATCGTTAATTGTTGCCTTTTAGTCTCTGACTGTGTCTGATTTTTAAGTTAAATTTCATCAAGCTTTGTGTAGAGATAGCCATAGTGCAATTAGTTAGATTCCATCCAGGGAGTCTGGGGTCTCAGATTGCATCCATCATAAATAAGGGGCTAGTGCTGTGTTGTCAAGAAGCTCTGAGCAGGTGGAGCAAGCCCTTTCCACACTCCTGGATGGCTGTCACTCTAAGTTTTGGTGACAGCATCAGGAAATGAGACATGCAGCTGACAAGAGCAGGGTGGAAGGAAGTTTCCATCTAGACTACTGAACTGATTATTAGAATAAACAGTAGTTCAGTGGAGGATGCCTTTCTGTTCACACTTTGTTTCCGTGCAGTCGCTGGGGTTGGAGGAAGATTCTAATGTGTCTATAGAGGTACATGTAAAATTGGATCAACCCTCGGGCCACTTTTAAATTCACTTTAACTCCTCCCCTCCCCCCACTGAAATGAACTCCAAAAACAGCAATCTTAGCGATCTTGCCACAGGTAAAAATCACATTGATAAGCAAGCACATAATTAAGGCCATCCAGTTAAGAAGGTAGTCATGAAAAGTCCATTCATGATTAGCAATGCTTGTAATTACATGTAGCTCAGTATCTTCCTGGATTATTTGGCAAGAAATATTTTACTATCATGGGAAGAACTGCATTGAACCATACCTGAATTAGCTGGCCAGAGTCAATGTCGATCACATGATCTATCCATCACAGAGATCCTTCCGACATGCAAGCAGACTCTGAGAATTTATTCAGTTCTATCGTGATTTTCCTTCCCAAAGGACATGCTCCACATGCCCTTAATGTCTGGACTCTGTTAAGAACCCCTCCCATAATTTGGATGCTCTCTCCCTGTTTGTTCCCATGGCACTCTACATATACATTGTAATACACTTGAACAATGACATGGGTCCATTTCCCCTGTTAATAATGTGCTTCTTGATTGAAGCTTTCATTTTTGCATATTTAATGTGTGATATAAAACTGGGTGCCTGTACTGGGTGTAGCGTGTTTGCCTAGCATGTCCAAACCCTGGTTTCAAGCTCTCATAGACCTGACCAAGCACATAGGAGATGGAGGGAGGCAAATAAAGAGACAAGACGGATACATGGGACCCTGTATACTATATAATGTAATAACTATACATGTATATGTATGTATGCATACATATACATGTACATACATATACATATGAAGGACACGCAGAGCTTGCACTTTGCTAGCTATGGGAAGGGAAATCATGAAAGAATTGAGTAAATTCTCAAAGTCTGCTTACGTGTAGGAAGAATCACTAGGGAGGAGGAAGGATCACTCAGATTCACACACATGCACATGTTCATACATCCAATTGAACACTTGTAAATCCTTTTTTGAGTGTTTGAATGGCTGAAAACACAGAGTTTTATTACTCCAAATGAACTTCTTTTTTTGTTGTTTTGTTTTGTTTTGTTTTTCGAGACAGGGTTTCTCTGTGGCTTTGGAGCCTGTCCTGGAACTAGCTCTTGTAGACCAGGTTGGTCTCGAACTCACAGAGATCCACCTGCCTCTGCCTCCCAAGTGCTGGGATTAAAGGTGTGTGCCACCACCACCCGGCTTCCAAATGAACTTCTAAAGCGGATCAACAGCACAAATTCCAACAAGTGTCTCTTTTTTCTTACTATAGCACTATCATCTATAAAGCATGTGCAAAACCATTGGAAGATCCATTAACTTTGAAATAATAACTAAGGAGCAGTTACTACGCTGTGAGGAAAAGAGCCAGCTCTGCATTTATAAATAAGCCTAACTATCATAATTTGGAAACATTGTTTAACTCATTTTAATGGAAGTCATTGCTTCACATGAGCAAATTAGAAGAGAATTGCTTGTGTGTTTAACTATCAGCAATGAACAGATGAGGGACTATGATTCTGAAGCCTTTATCGAGTGTGACTTTATTCTCATAGCTCTGTATAGATGAATAGTTGCATGCAGAGAATATAAATGTTATTTCATTATGTTCTATTGAAATTACCTTGACAAAATTTATTTTTACCAGTTTATTATAATACAACTCAGCAATAAAATGCATCACATTCAACTGTATAATCATGGGGCTAGCATAGGTTGAGAAAGCTTCTGACCAGGTATATGTATATACAGGCTTCTCTTCAGAGAGACTGCTTTGAAAAGACATGTGATTATAACTATTGAAAGAAAAAAAATGTATGTGCTTTGACCAGTACCAAACCAACTCAAAGACTGGAGTTGTCCTTTATGTGCAAACTAATACTGTCTTACTGTCATCTTGTGATCTGTGGTCACAAGCTCTGCCGGCTTAGATGTTCTAGACCTCGACAACCTATTTGCCCCCAGCTTTCTGGAAGGTTGGGAGATTCCTCCTCTTCCTAAGGCCAGGGCTCAACACACATGGAGCTCTTCCAGAGAGTCACAGTCCAGCAAGGGAAGCCATGGGCATCTGGAGAACATCTCCCATTACAAACTGTGCCACCTCACTGAAAGCTGAGATTGATTCTGTTATCAGCTGAGACTGAACTCACTTCAGGACCTCACCCATAAAAACAGGGTGAACAATCAGAAAATCAGCTATCTAATGTCAGTTTAGGATGATTATCTCGTGGTTATCATGATTTGCTGGGATAAATACTTAATTCATGAGGTTAAATGTTTGGTTATCTTTTTTTGATGTCTAAATGAAATAGGAAACATATTGTTAATAATTATAGTCGGCTGAACGAGCTTCTCCAAAATATTATTCCCTGGAAGTAAACAGTAGTCTTCAGCAATGAAACGATGGTACCCATGAGGCTGAATCACTGCAGACAGCTGTGTGGAGGAAAGATCCGGGGATGCAGAGCCTGTTCGGCTGCCAGATGGATGGCTTTCTTATTTTAGATAAGGAAGAGATAGTTACTGAACATCTGCAGGCCACGCTTGCTTGTCACTGGAGACATAAGACATGATTATACTCAAGGAGCCCATAGTCTGGAAGGAAGGAATAGGGATGTGGAAACTCTTTCGTTTCCACACATTCTCCAGGCCTTCCCCAGGGCAGGAAACCTTTTTTCTCATGGCTCAATCCCCCAACAATAAAAGTTCTTGGAAGACTCAAGAATAATCATGAGTTTCAACCACTCTTGTCCCATTACAGAGTTTATATCCAGTCACCTGGCCCTGGTCCTTCCCTCTCTCACCCAGTGTTTCAAATGCTAGAACTGTAGGCTTCAGTTGGAGCTACTGGGTCATAAGTACTTGTTCCCAGCCCTTGCTATATGGAAGCCCAAGTACCAGGCTTCTCTCTGTGCTAATACTCGAGATTCTGGAGCAAAAGCTGGTCCTGAGAACACGCCCAAGATCTGCTCTTCTCACTCTTCTCGCCTCCTTCCTCCTGTCGCCAACAGCAAGGAAGAATACATGGGCCTCTCTGCCCAATTCTAGGGCCATAATTCCTATCTGTATTGTCCTTCTCTGCCCAGCCTGCCTGGACACTCTTGCTAAAGCCCTCCACTGGTATTAATGGTGCTTGTTAGCCTCTCTCACCAACCTAGAACCTCGAGGTTTCTTTGGTCCTGTCCTCCGAAAGGAATGGGTAGTGCGGTGCTCTAAAGAACTTGCTACAAATCGTGGTCTTGTCATCAGGCAAAGGATGAGGCTCTCATGCCCCAATTCACAATGTCTCCTACAGTCCGTGGACTGTACATTATATTCAGGCAGTATACTGTGGGAGTGGAAGGGGCTGGGAACTTATGTCTGAGCAAGGAGGGAGGTGACTGTTGACTGAGTCAGTCCCAGCCGGGTTCTTTAAAGGTAAACATCCTGAAAAGCAAATGACAAGGCTCACAACAGAAAAACAGAGGTAGAAACTCTTTAAGTATATACATATCCAGTTAATTAGCTATGGAGGGTTGTTTGTTATTAAGGTCTTGTGTAGCACAAGCTGGCCTTGAACTCATCATATAGCCAAGAATAACAGTGCACTTCTGATCTTCCTACTTCTGCCTCCCAGTTGGGAAGATGGGCATGTACCACCATCTCCAGCTTCTTGTAGTATTGGAGACTGCTCTCAGGGCTTCATACATGTTAGGTTAACACGCTACCAACTAAGCTATATTCCCCAGACCTCCCATGGGAATTCTAACACTTTATAGGAACTTGAGGGGTTCAAATCTTCCCTACCACAGTGCAATGGACACTGTTCAGGGAACTAGAAACCAAGTTCTTATTTAACATATCCCAAATCATATGGCATATTGAAGAAATGGCACTCAGACCCAGATGTTTTGGATTTAAAGCTTGTGTTCAAACTTTTTCACTTGATTACATAAAATTGTGTAAACAGTGGTTCTCCACTGGACATTCTAGGACAAGAGGAATGGTACCGTTGAAATGGAATCCTCGAGGGAATGGTATTGTGAGTGTGAAAAACTAGAAAAAAGCAAGAACAGGAAGAGGGAAAGTATAATTAACTTGGCCTTTAATTCTCTAGACAGTGAGAACCTCAGTGCATGGGACCATGGTGAAATTGACTATTTTCAAGGTGTTTTTTCAATTTGTTGCTTACAAGGCATCCTCGCCATCTTTTCGGTCCTGAGAGCTGAGATGCACTCTGGCTTCTGCTCGGGTCTATCTCCGGGTCATTTCTTTCCCGTTCTATTGCTGTCATACTACTCAATTTCAGCAGTGAAAATTGAAGTCATAAAATGAGAAAATCCAACATCATGAAGAGAATGGGCCATGCAGAGCCAGAGGATGCACACAGGTGTAGCTGCTGCGGAGCCCAGGAGGGAGAAGCTGTGGGGGCAGAGCTTAGGTGGCTTTTCACCGGACTTACTTTCTGCTATGTGATGTTTCAGTTGTTTCCTGAGAAGTGGGGAACATGTGGGGGGAAACAATAAAATCAGCATAGATAGTCTACTTGGCCTTTGAAAGTGAAAACTTAGCTGAATTGTTGTATGGGAAGAACAAATGTTAACTCTAAAAGGAAGGAAATATTGCTTAGGCTGTACAAATTTAATGAGACCAATTTTCCTGCTGTTTTCATTTCTAGATAATATGTAAGAAATCTTCATCACTTTTGATCATGGTACAGCAAAACATGTGCAACGTTTCTTTTGTATTTGCTGATGTGGTTAACAACGCCTTATAAAAAGGAATGATGAAGTATAAACAAAGCTCTCACTTTCCCTGATGTGAGAGCAGCCACAGATCAATATCCGAGTGAGGAGAGCATCTCCTAGAAGACATGCTCTACTCTCCTCCACCTGAGCCTCATTATTTCCCAACGTGGACCATTTCCACAACTTTTAAAAACCCAGGACCTGGTACTCATGCCCAGATAGTCTCAAACTCTCTCTTCTCTGGTCTCCTTGAGGCTTGTAGTCCTAGGATCAAGGGGTTAAAGAGTCTGGGTGTGTGGGGGGTGTATTTGAGACATAGGTATATGAGCTGGGTATTCATAAGTCAAAGATGGGAAAAGATAGCGGGAGATATTGGGCTGGGAGCACCTCATCTCAGCACAGCGTGGAATCCCAGACTTTTGCATTTGAATGTGGACTTCCAGGCCATCCAGAAAGTATACCCACCAACATGGGAGGGCAGATCATTTTGGCATTTATCATCTTAGCTTGGAAGGCTTAGTATTTGCAAATGTAGTATGATCTTGTCTAATGGCACTCCTGATCCATTGCCTACTGACTGTTAGGGGAAGCCCTGGTTTACACTTGATCCCAAACTGCAGGGAATTGGGTTATCTAGCTGAGGACGCAGGTGTTTAAGCTGACAGCACTCTCACACATCAGCCCTTTGCTCACAGGACTGGATGTCTACGAATCTTGGGGATGAGAATGGCAGCCATCCCACCAGCTCCAGTCCTCAGACTTCTCAGAATCTGTGAGAAACTTCAGTTTCCTTTCTATAAGGCCCTTTTCTGTTAGGTTACTTTATGAAGACAATCCATTACTTGCCTCTTGTAGTCTGTTTCTACCTAGCACAGCAAGAATGAATGAACCCATTACTCAGTAGCCCCAAACATGAAAGCATTATGATGGAGATTTTTAATATTATTTGTTAAAATATGTCCACTGAATCAACTCAAATCAGTTCAAGGAGTCTGATTGGGTGGTGGTTGTTAAGTGGTTAATAAGTTGAGAATCCTATCTATGACTGTCAAAAAAAGAAAATAGAAAAAGAAAAGAAAAAGAAAACCATGACAATGTACCTGAACAAAGCTCCTCAATAGTTTTCTTTCTCTTTTTTGGAGGGGGCAGGGTTTGTTTGTTTCAGACATGTTTTTTTCATGTGTAACAGCCCTGGCTGTCCAGGAAACTCACTTTGTAGCCCAGGCTGGCCTCGAACTCACCACCTGCCTCTGCCTCCCAAGCGCTAGGATTAAAAGCGTGCGCCACTCCACCTTGCTACCTTCACTGGTTTTCAATTGCCGATTCACCTCTATTATGAATGTGTGAGTTATGGCAAAGGATCTACATTTAGAGTTTCCTTTTCAGGTGCTAACAAAGAGCTCATCCTACTCTTCACAGAAGGTCAGGGAGTAAGGAGTGGCCGCTTCCTGTCTGGACTCTTGTAAATCTGGACTCTGCCACCCCGGTGGCCAGTAGCCTTGACCACCTGCTTCTCAAAGAAGAATCTTCAACTGTGCACATTCCCCTCTTACCTCTCTCCATGTCCCCTCTCTCAATTCCTCCCATCTCAGCATGACTCAGCTCTAATTGAGATGATGCAGAAACGGCTGGCTAGTAAGAGTGGAAAATTACCTCTGTGTTATGGACAGCAAAGAGCTTTCCGAGATGGGTACCACGTAGCGCTGTCCTCTTGAGACACACTTTAACAGAACACAACAACACAGCTTTGTCATAAAGCTGTTAGATGCTTTAGAATAATCATGAGCTCCACAGGTCTCATTTTTCAAACTATACTTTGAGTTATGACCCAAAGAATAGAGCTACTACCTGAGATAGAAACAGCGCTGCAGTGGACTGCCCGAGGGGGTCTGTGGGGTTCTGCCAGCCTGCGTATTTCCTTACAGATTAACTTTATCATGTTTCAAGAAGAACAACAATTGAACATAAAGTGACAGCTTTACAACCTTTAAATCTAACCTTATAGATGAGTCACCCACCCAGAACTCCTTCCTTCCTCTAAGGTAGAGAGGCAACTCCTGCCCACCTCTCCCTAGGTCCTCCTGTAAATTGCTGTCTGAGGAGGTTGAGGTAATGCGAACACATGAAGAAAAATGTCCAAGAGAGTAAGTCCTAGCTGAACGGACAGAGCTTAAGCTACCCCACACAATGGAATATTACTTGGCATTAGAATGGTTGGGACTCTGGCACATGCTGCAACACGGATGGACAATGGAACATTTCGTTAAGTGAAATAAACCTGTCACGGAAGGACAAATACCACGGGACCAGCAATGATGAAGGCTACAGAGAAGCATGCATACAGCTGCCTGCTCATGGGAGTCCTTGGAGTAGCCTACAAATCCCCTACCCCCACTCCTCTACAGACACATCGACCTCAGTGCTCAGTTGCCCACAGTTCTCATCTCTCAGCTCCTCTGCCTGGCCTGTTCCTTTCTGAGGGGCTTTGTCATCTCTGCAGTCTTTCCCAAATGGTCTCCCCTTATCTTCTTGAACCACCATATTTAAACCAGAACACTCAGATCTGTGGCTCCATAGT
>JAQHUG010000015.1:4574013-4589275 GCA_028555095.1 Dicrostonyx torquatus
GAATACACTTTTAAATTGAAAATTTTAAATCATTTCTTTTTGAGGAATACAACTTAGAATTAAGTTACCTCTTTACACAGCCTGACAATATAAAATATACTTACTGTACAATAAAGGTATATAATAAAGGTATATATTGTATATTAGATATATAATATTGGAATGTAGGTATAATAATTCGATGTTAACAAACGATATGCATTGTTATGTTTTTAAATACTAGATATGGTCATGTAAGGTAATAGTTCAATTCTTAAGATTTGACCCTATAAAATTGTTTCTAACCAGATTTACTTTACTTGAGATGCTCCAGTTTTATTCATTAAATAATAGTTGGGATTGTTACTATAGAAAGCAAATATACCAAGTTCATAATACTTGGAAGCAAATAATGTCATTTAGACACTTTCTGTTAAGATTCATTCCTTGGATACTGACTTTAGCTGAATTCTTTAACAAACCTTCCATGTGCCTGCTTCTCCTGCAGAAGTCTGGTAAAGCGAGTAGTTAATGAGCTACCTTGTCCTTCTATGGAACACATGAATAAGCCATTTGTACAATTGCATGTAACTCATGTTCATCTTGATGTGAAAGTTTTCCTTGTGCAACTTTGTCTCTCAATGTTCCCCACCAAGTTGAACAGTTTTTGCATCCTGTCTTATGTTACAAATCTTTGCCAACTGTTAAGTTCATTGCAGCCCCTTGGATGGCCCTCTTCTCGGTCATTCTGACTGCTTCCCACTTCATCGCCCTTCTGTCAGCCTTGAAGCTGTTTCTGAGAGCAACACCACCAACCTCTGAAAGGAATTCATTGACCTCTCAAAGGAGACTATCAGGCCATGGATCATTTAATTCATTCCTCTTCTTTCCACTCTGGCTTTGTTCTGGGAATGCAGAACTAAACCAGCTGGACTGAAACTTTCTTTCTGTCAATTCACCTGTCTGTCTCACTGGTTCTGATCAGCTTAGCATCCCTCAGGACCAGCTCGACTCTTTGATGCTGCAATGCTCCATCATTAGAAAGGACCAGCTCTGCCTGCCACTAAGGATGCTATATCAACAAATCCATAACCAAATTATCTGCTTACAGCTCTCTAATAATTATTTCCCAAGTCTTTCCAGAAGTATAGGATGGCAATCGCCTGATTCATTGCAGCCAATCAAGACTCCCCCTGCTACATGACCAGAGGTCACCTCTTCAGTGAACCCAGAACTACCCTTCCAACATAGACCCCCCCTCAACAGAAAAGTGCTAAAAACACCTTTGGCCTGCATCTCCTTTATATCCTCTCAGAGTTAGGAATCATAGTTTCCTACTGAAAAACTACGCATCCCAGCATCCCTTGTGGACTATGGAAGTTTCCACCCCTTTAAGGGGACACATTCCATCTTCGTCATAAACATTTTGGCCATGGGCCCATATGGGTGGCAGAAGTGCCCCCTTGCTATGAATACACATGGTCATGCCTAAGGTCAGACCAAGCCTCTCTGTCCATCTTCTGTTTTCTCTACAGCTGCCCTTAAATAGTCTAACAAAAACGGGGGATGGGCAAAACCTATTCATTTGAACAATAGAACCAGGGATGAAGAGGAAGGTACCATGTAATGCAACAGTAAGTACATCAACCTCCAGGACTCCCTTCTTCCCTACCTGCTCCATGCTGTGCCTCCTGTGAGGTCAGGGATTACAGACATCCATAGTCTTTTTAATGTTGCCCTTTCAGAATAACATGGCGACCTCCCTGCCATTCCCAAATGGGTGCATACCCTTCTTTGCCTGGAACTTCTGAGCAGGCACCAGGGCACCTCTGTGACCTGAAGATTTTGTAGGGAGGCGTTGACTTGCCTTTATCCATACACCCTTTAACATAGAATGAAGGAATTTCATCTCCATGGATACTATGTATTAGAGGTTTAGAATAATGATATTAAAAGTATTCCCTGGTCAACCACAATGGGACTTTAGAATTGTTCTCAAAGAAGACATAGATATCTCCTTATGTGTTGCATCAAAGCTATTTCTCCTGGTTCTCAACAGCTATATGCATGTCACAGTGGGCTCTCTTTCCCTCCAATTTGTTAAAGCAGGTAAAAATCACAGACCTCGTGCAAATGATAAGGAGGGGCTCCCGGGGATCAGAGATCCATTCCCATCCTACCCACAGGATAACAGCCAAAAGGCTTACGCATGCCCTCCCTGGCCCGCCCAGTATCTAATTTTACAAAGCAGAAACATCTGAGTGCTTCACTTTTCAGAATGATCAAACCCTATCACTTTACAGCATCCCACTATAACAAAGAAACTGTGGGCACATTTGAGGACTGCGTGGTTGAAAAGCCCCGGCCCAGTTTGTGTGTTTGAGAGATTAAGCCGTAATTCTCTGCCACCACAAAGCTTTGTAATACTAGAAGAAGGCCTGTGTGCCTGATGCTGCTATAATGAAGGGGCAGCATTGTCTACTCTGGACAAGAGAAATAAAGACAAAATCATGTGCCTGCAGTTTTAAAGCTACTAAGAGAAAAGTTGATACCGCAATCTAAAGTGTAAAACCAGAAAATGAGGGGAATCTAGTCACCTGCTGCTAGAAGTCCTTGATGGCTGTGGTAGAGACCTGCTTAAATATGCCTGTGTGGCATCTGTAGAATTATTACCAGCCTCTGTTGGAGAACAATGTTGTGGCAGAGCTTTTGGAGTTTGGTACCCTTCCTGAACAAGACTCCTTGACCAATGGTCTGAATCCTGTTCAAACCCATGGTGTGATACAAAATGAAGAACTGTGCATTGTGGCACCAAGGGAGGCAAGCAGAGAGATGAGGTTTCTGACTTTTCCTGTAAGCAGTCTGCTCTCCTTTCAGTTCCATGGTATGTGTTACAAGTAAAGACACTAGCCCTGTACCGTGTCTACAGATCCTCTGGTATTTTGAATCAGTGATGCTTCCCAGGATCTGGTTGGTACCTAAGCATCCAAAGGGAATGGTACCCTCATCACATATGGGAAAACCACAATTATATAAAAGAAAGGCAGTAAGGAGTGTCACCTGCAGATGATATGGAGAAAGAAAGGCCTTTCAAGGACTGCCGAGCCCACTGGACTTTGCAGACATTCCACTTGGGGAAGCAGGAAGGGAGCGACTTTTCACTTTCTCCTTGAACACACTGACAATGATTCTTTGACTTTTCTGAGTGGTTAATTTTAGACTGCTAACATTCACACCCTCTTACTGATTAGTCTTAATTAAACTTACTCCCGAGCTACTGTGAAATGTCAAAACCTGCATCCCCAGAACACTGATCCAGAAGGCTTGGATCTATAGGCACTTGACAAGATTAGACGCCATGTCTACCCTGTGGGTTGTCACCCTTCTACATCAAAACCCACCAAATCAATCCTGGCAGGCATCTCAGCAAATTCTGTGCAATTTGGGGGAGGTAACCAGAGCAATTGAGGCAAGCCATGGTGGGCTGTGGCTTATTTACATACATGAAAATAACCAATTGTCTCCAATTCCTGCTTCCCCAAGAAGCAATTGATTTTTATGGTGTGTTCTCCCTGTTGACAGTGCCCCCACCCCCCGCATAACACAGAGTGAGTGTCCAGACATGAGCCAATCACATTATCATTCTTCTAACACAGTGGTTGCTTCAAGAATGGGCATGGCACCTTAACTTGACTCGAGGAGAATGAAGTTGGAAAAAATCCCTCCTCCTCCTCTTCTTGGATAAAACAATATGAAATAGATATGAGTATTGAGACAGATGAAGCCGTTTTGTGTTAGTAGGGGATACCGGCTCTGTAGAAGGAACAAAGGATGGGAAAATTGTCGAGAAACTGAGCTGGGCCCTAGTCAAACCCTGTTGATTTAGTACTAGTCTTTTGATTCGTAAGACTCATAAGTAAAAATCAGCAGCCACTACACAGACAACATAAATATAAGAGAGAAAATGATGCAGGATAAAGAAGAAGGCCTGTTGGTTTCAGGGCCTTCCTGTTGTTGAGCACACAGGGAGAGCAATGGGCCCAAGCCCAGCTCCCAGGTCTGAAGCTTGCTCTGTCTTTTCTCCTTCCACATCACCTCCCTCCAGGTGGCACTGGGCCTCCTACGCAGCCTGCCTGTAGCTTTCTCATTTGGCCACTCTTCCTCACCAAGTGTTTTCAGTACCCACCACCGTTTCTATTCAAAGAGCCTAGCCTTCAAGGTGGTTTGTGTCCTAGTGTTTTCTAAAGGAAAGAGCCACAGGTGATGACGGATCCAGTTACCCATCGTTTATCGCCATTATTAGCAATTTTGAACAAACTCGGACGATGTCATCCTTCTGAGATACTAAGTGAATCTGCACAAAGTTCAGCACTAGTCAGTGCTCTTGAATATAGATAGGTAATTGCTGTATCAGTTTACCAAATCCTTGAAAAACATTGCCCAAGCTCCAGTAAAAAACCCACAGCCATGTTAATAAAAGCAGCCTTTATTAAACTCAATGAGTTTGGCGGGAAGGGAAGAAAAGAGAGAGAGAGCTGTGAAGAAAGGGGTCAGCAAGAATAGATAGGGTAGAGTAACTCAGGTTTAATATAATTACACTGTGTTGTACCTATGTATGAACTGTCAAAAAGTCTGAGCATAGCCAGATGGTATGGAGGAGATTATCAAATGTACCATCATAAAATATATCCAATTACTAATAGAACCAATGAGATAACATGCAGAAAGAATTTTCAAAAGGTTAATATTGTTAAAAAACTAAAAACTATTAAGTGTTACTATAATTTATTATTGTTAGGATTAAAGTAAACAAATCAATTCTTACAACTAGACGAGTTCTGTGTAGACAATTCAATCTGATTCATTGTTATAAGCCTAATTATCTTTTTCCAAAAGTAAAAAACTACATTATAGTCTGACATTTCTAATGCGATTTGAAATAAACACTAGACATCCTTGATGGCATCTACAGATTTTTATACAGAGAGAAAATACAAAAGTCTATTAAGATTTTATACTATTATCTTTGTCTCTACCTGGAAAATAATGACTACACTTCCAATTTTTTCTCTGTGTTGATTGTATGTTCACCAAGAAGTGAGCATAAACAACTACAAATATAGAAAGATCCTTCATAAGTATGTATATATAGTACGTGTGCTATATGTGTATATGACATATACACATATATACATATAAATATGGAAAGAGAGAAAGAGACTCTCTACAAACAAAATTAGAACCATTGAAAAAGAAAATCCCCAAGCTCAGGGGCACACTGGGTAACACTATGAACAAGCCCTGGCTTATTTCTCCACTTCCACAGTAACAACCCTAGTGTTGTCATTATAGTCATTTCCTTCAACCTGCTGTGGTCCAGGGCTCCCAGTCAACACAAGTAGACACAAGAAGTTACTGCAAGGCAAGATTTAATGCAAGGCAGCACAAAAAGCGGGGAGGGGGGAGATGATCTATCAGCGCCACAGAAGAGACTTGGGAGCTGAACTATGACACCGAATGACAGTTGAAGCAAGTATTTAAGCACAAAAATCACAAACATTTGTTGCCAAGTTAAAGTTACATTTTTTACCAATCAGGATTTAGAGATTAGGGGTTTCCTTGACTGTTCCATCATTGTCAACTGACATACAATGCAGCCTTTCAGCCCAACCAATCAGATTCATTTGTTCTTTCTGTTGTTGAACAGAACAATGTTTCTAGAGAACTGAAAATGCAAAATGACTGTTTCTATGGTTTAAGGAGGAGGTGGATCAGCCACTGGAAGGTTCCCAGCTGCCCTAGGGCTTGAGAACGTGGACTTTATCTCATGCTGCATCTGAAGTCAGAAAGGCAGTTCTTAGGCCACGGTGCTTTTGCCTGCTCTCTTCAAACCCTCTTTTGTGGTTAACAAATGCTTCCATTCAAACTCTGACCTTTGGCTCCCCACAGGGCTTCAATATAGCTTTCCATAACTGCTTGATTTCATTCCACATCTAAAACGGTGAGAAAACAAAATACCATATGTAATTAATTTCTTAACAAAATCATGTAAATCCTTGGTAAAACTAAGACCTTGTGTGCATGCATGTATGTGTCCATGTGTGTGGATTGAAGTTTCCATTTCTTTTCCCTCCTCTTCTGTACAGGATTCTGTAAAAAGCATACAGACATGGCATAGGTTCTGTTGGCTTAGCTTCCGGTTTAAACCTGGGTGAGCAAAGAAAGAAGCAATGAGGTGCCACACTGAGAAATATCTGACAACGTGGGAACAATGCTATTCTCTACCCTTTGACTCCAACTCTTCATCTGATTTCTATGGGGTAGACAGAAGTTTTTGTCCCATCTGTTCCTGCAGCCATCCAGTCCCAAAGAAACATATAGAGCCTTATATTAATTATAAAATGTTTGGCCTATTAGCTCAGGCTTATTATTAACTCACTCTTACAATTTAAATTAATTTATAATTCTTGTGTGTATTTAGTCACATGGCTTGGTACCTTTTCTCAGTGAGGCATTCTCATCTTGCTTCATTTGCATCTGCCCGGTGATTGCACCTCTGCCTTTCCTCTTCCCAGAATTATGTTAGTATGGTTCCCCCCCATACTTCCTGTCTGGCTACTGGTCAATCAACATTTTATTAAATGAATACAAATAGCAAATCTTTACAGTGTACAAAAGCATTATCCCAAAGCACCATGGAAAATAAAAATCTTCATTTTCATGGGAAGACAGTTCAGTGGTTAAGAGAAGGTGGTGTTATTGTGGACCTGAGTTCTGTTGTAAAAGCGCATATCAGTGGCACACAACAGCCTTTAGCTCCAGTTCCAGGGGATCTAGTGCTATTTTCTGTCCTCCTTGGTCATTTCACTCAGGGGCACAAAGCCACATGCAGACATACATATGCACATAACAAAATATTTTAAATTAAATATTAATTTTTAAACAGAATAAATGAATAACTAAGAAAAGAGTCTTGACATAAAATTCTTTTCCTTTTTTTTTTAGTCTCCTCTCATACAATATATCCCAACCACAGTTTCCCCTTCCTCCACTCCTCACATGCACCCCCAACCTCCCCACTCCCCCAATCCACTCCTCTCCTGTTTCCCTTCAGAAAAGAGCGGGCTTTCTATGGAAAGCAACCAAATATGACCTAACAAGATGCAATAGGACTGGGCACAAACCCTCATGTCAGGGTTGGACAAGGCAACTTCATAGTAGGTAAAGTGTCCCAAGAGCAGCCGAAAGAGTCAGAAATAACCACCATTCTCACTGTTAGGAATCCCACAAGAACACTCAGCCACACAACCATAATATATATGCAGAAAAGCAATCTCAGACCTATACAGACTCTGTTTGCTGTTTCAGTCTCTGTGAAACAGTCTCTATGGGCCATGTTCTCCCACTGTCCTTGACCTCTCTTGCTTCTATAATCCACCCTCACCCTCTTCTACAGGGTTCCCCAAGCTCCACCTGATGTTTGGCTGTGTGTATCTGCATGTTTCTATAAGTTGCAGGGCGAAGCCCCCCTGATGATCATTGGCCTATGCACCAGTCTATAAGTATGGCAGAATATTGTTAGGAATCATTTCACTGACATTTTTACCAGTCATATTTGGTTCTATCTGGATATCCAGCTTCTGGTTCCTGGCTATCCAGGAAGGGTCAGGCATGGGCTTCCTCTCATAGTGTGGGCCTCAAGTTGGAACAGTCATGGGTTGGCCACTCCCACAAGTTCTGTACTACCATTACCCCAGCACATCTTGCAGGCAGGAAAATTGTAAGTCAAAGGCGTTGTGGCTGGGTTGGTGTCCCAATCCCACCACTGGATGTCTTGCCTAGTTATAGAAGATGGCTGGTTCAGGCACAGTATCCCCCATTACTAGAAGCCTTCACTAGGGTCATGCTCATAGAATCCAGGGAGTTTCTACCGCCCTGGGTTTCCACATCACCCCTCAAGTGTTTCCCAATCCCAATTGTCTCTCCTCATACTCTATCAATCCCCTGTGCCTGCCTGATCCCTCCTGTTCCCATCCCCATGTGCCCCAGTCCACCCACAAAACCTATTCCATTCCCCCAAAGAGAACCATGTGTCTCCCCTTGAGCCCTCCTTGTAATTTATCCTCTCTGGGTCTATGGATAAGAGCATGATTATCCTTTACTTAATAGCTAATATCCACTTATAAGTGAGTATATACCATGCTTGTCTTTCTGGGTCATCTTGGTTGCCTCAAGATGATTATTTTCCAGTTCCATTTGCCTGAAAATTTCATGATGTCATTTTTTTAACAGCTGAGTAATGCTCTATTGTTTAAGTGCACCATGTTTTCTTTATCCATTCTTTGGATGAGGAATATCTAGGTCATTTACAGTTTCTGGCTCTTATGAATAAAGCTGCCATGAACAAAGTTGAGCAAGTGTCCTTGTGGTAGGATGAAGTGTCCTTTGGGTATATGCCTAACGCTGGTATAGCTAGGTCTTGAGGTAAATCAATTCCCAATCTTCTGAAAACCCACCATACTGATTTTCATAGTGGCTGCACAAGTTTGCATTCCTACTAGCAACTGAAGAATGTTTCCCATGCTCCACAACCTAAGCAGCACTGACACACAATTTCTAAAATAGTCGATCTAATAGAATCACTGAATTCCATGTGTCTTCTAGAGCCCATGTAATAGCATATAAAATGTATAATTAAGTGAATAGTGTGGTTTTAAGTACTATCTATGTTGATGACTCCTAAATGGGTTCCTCCAGCTATAATTTCTGATGTAGCCCTAGATTCATATATCCAAGTGAGTCCTTAAAGCTATCATGTGATATCTGATAGCGCTGCAATGTTAACCTTTCCAAGAAGGAAAAGGGCCCAATACTTTCTGCCAAAGCTGGCTCCAATCTCTTCCATCTTGGTCAGTCAAAGCAGAAGTCCTATGGGATCACTGCCTCTCCCAAATTCCTTCCACTCTATAATTCATCAGTATATAATCTCAATTATACTGCAAACAGGCTCTCGAGCTCACTCCCTCCATTTCCTCAGGAAAGCCACTTCTAGCCTGTGCCTGTCATTTGCTAACTGGCCACTCTACTTTCCTCTTTCTCTTCTGGTTCTCTAGAGTTCATTATCTACCCAGGATTTAAAATTAAAAATCATATATCATTTTCTAGATCAGAATGATCCAAGAGATGCCTGGCACTAAGGAAAGATATTGAACTACATGACACCCCAGAATTCCACCATTTGATGCCTCACTCCCCAACACCACCCTTCCCAGCTCTAGACACAGACACAAGGACTACCTGCCATCCTAATTTGTAACTGGCTTTCTCTACATAGAACACTCTCCCCTCAAACCTTGCTAGCTGGTTCTTTATCATACAAGTTTTAACTCAAAATTTTTAGATCCTTCCTTGGCTACTTATACTGTAAGAACACCCCACATTCAAGTTACCCATATAACCTCTTCTCACATTCATAGATTTCATCACCCTCTGAAACAGTGCTGGTTTGTGTACAGACTATCTGATCCCTTACTAACATGTCAGCTAGATGATTATCAGAAAACAGGCTACCTTATACATCCTTGTGTCCTCAGTGTTCGGGAAGATGTGGTCGTGGACACCTGCTAACAGGCCAAGTATGTTATATCCTGCAGTGGGCCCTTTCTTACCCTCAGCAGGAATATTTTCCTCCCTCCCACCATCTTCTGACAGTTCTGGGAGAAGGTGTGCTTGGTTGGAGGAGTTTAACTTTCCTCAGAAAAGAACTGGAAACCAACCTGGTCAGCTAAAGACGTGGTCTATTTCTCCTCGAAAGAAGTCTGAGAAAGAATAAATATCCTACCCATTTTGTTTAACTTGATAGCATCACTACACTTGAGAAAAATGAAATATTGTTGATGCCATTCCATCAGTTCCAAGACAACATTATTTGACAAAGGGGTGTTATTGCATCAATTTAGAATATAATTTTGTCTAAATCCTTGTGTGATGATAAACCTTATTTTGATTGTCTTGAGAGATGCCTTGGTTGTTTTAGCAATTTTTCTGGGTGTGTTTGTGTGAGTGCTTCCAGAAGTAATTAGAGTGTTGCCAGAGTAGCCTAATAAGTACTCTTTCCCTTTTATCTCTCCCTAGCCACGAGGTGAGTAGTTTTGTGCTTCCATCTGCTTCTACAGTGATGTGCTGCCTTGCCTCCAGCTCAAAGCATCGGGGACAAAACCTTAGCTGAAACAGTCACCTTCTCTTTATTAGTTGAGTGTTGAAATATTTTGTCACAGTAGGAGGAAGATGATTGACAGATGGGAAAGCCTACACTAATGTGTACCCTTGAGTGAGGTCTGCAGTTATAATAATAGACAGATGGGAAAGCTTGCACTAAGATGAGCCATTGAGTAGCCTAATAACTACATACAAAGCTGTGCCAGAAGCTTGTTCCTTGGATGATATGTGTATCAAATTCAGCATCTTGTTTGATTCTTATCTACATACTCATAATTTTGATGCATTACTGGGAGGTGGTAGAAGTTTAAGGCCTTGCTGGAAGAACTGAGTCACTGCAGAAGAGTCCTTGAAGTGTATTTTGAGACCCTGGTCCTTCTATAGTTCTCTGTTTCCTGGCCACCAGCAGATAAAAAGTTTTGTTATATATATTCCTATCACCTTGATTTTATGCCTTGCCTCTTTCACATGACGAAAGATGGTAAGACGTAACACCAGGCGTATTCCCTCTCTGTACTTCATTTGCTTAAGGTTACTGCGATCACAACTTCCTGTTTTGCTTGGTTTAATAATAAAAATGAGAAGAACTTTGTTTGCACTGTGCTTGAGCTCAAAAGTCTCAAGTCCCCTGATCACCCCACTCAGATCATTGGCATTTCCATTGATTCACAGAGACTTAACCTTGCTGACTAAGACAGATCAACACAAAAACATGAACCTAAACGTCTAAATCGTGTATCAAAAAAAAATCTCTTTCTTTATATTGCTTATTTTAGGTAACATATATCAATTAATACAGGGTAGAACTATGGAGGATAAGTTATAGCTGGAGAGAGTAGGTTACTGGGTCAGGATCCTTGAAGGGTGCTGTCCTCTGCCTCCCTTGCCTTGCCCTGGTATAGGAGGGTCCTTCTTTATTTCTGTGCTTTCATTGGTTAAATAAAGAGACTGCCTTGGCCTGTAGGATAGGGCAGCCCTTAGGCGAGCAGAGTAGACAGAACAGAAGGCTGGGAAGAAAGAAAGTGTGGCAGACGCCATGGTGCTCCTACCCGAGATGGACATAGGTTAGACTCATGCCAGTAAAATCACTGCCTCATGGTGACACACAGACTTTTAGAAATGGGCTGAATCAGATGTAAGCGTTAGCCAACAAGAGGCTAGTGATAATGGGCCAGGCAATAATTAAATTAATATAATTTTTGTGTGGTTATTTTGGGTGTAAGTTAGCGGGGACCAAACACAGGAACACAGCCCCCTTCCCCATTACCACATTGCCCCAGGACCAAAGTGATGAATCCAGGAAACTGCAGACTGAAAAATACATCTCGCCTTCTTAAACTGTTTTTCTTAGGTGTCTCTTATGATGATGAAAAGTCACACTAACACAATCTTGGTGCAAGAGATACTGTTCACTCAAGGTGTTATGTATCATGTCACTTAGTTGGCAAAGGCAAACTTGACTGTGGAACCTGTCAACAAGGTCAGGCTCGCGATCTGTCAGGAAAGCTGCCTTCATCTTCCTGTTCAAACCTGTGATAACTTATAGCCCATTCAAAGCCCATCTCCTCCTTCACGTGAAATCTAAGACGTGCAGTTAAACTACATACAAAGCTGTGCCAGAAGCTTGTTCCTTGGATGATATGTGTATCAAATTCAGCATCTTGTTTGATTCTTATCTTTTGTTGCTAGGTGAGAGAAAGTGTACCCTTAAGTTTAAACTATTATAACTCCAGACCCCACTCAATGGTTCATCTTAGTGTAGGCTTTCCCATCTGTCTATTATTATAACTGCAGACCTCACTCAAGGGTACAGATTAGTGTAGGCTTTCCCACCTGTCATTATTATAACTGCAGACCCCACTCAATGGCTCATCTTAGTGCAAGCTTTCCCATCTGTCTATTATTATAACTGCAGACCTCACTCAAGGGTACACATTAGTGTAGGCTTTCCCATCTGTCAATCATCTTCCTCCTACTGTGACAAAATATTTCAACACTCAACTAATAAAGAGAAGGTGACTGTTTCAGCTAAGGTTTTGTCCCCGATGCTTTGAGCTGGAGGCAAGGCAGCACATCACTATAGAAGCAGATGGAAGCACAAAACTACTCACCTCGTGGCTAGGGAGAGATAAAAGGGAAAGGGTTTGTGGCCCAGCCTCTCCCTGTCCCTTCAAAGCCATGACCCTGGAACACTGAAGGTCAATCACTTCCTCAGACCCATCTCTTAAGTCATCACTTTCAAATAGTACCAAGGTAGAGATGTAAAGTATGGCACACTGCTCGTGGTTCCCCATGGTAAAAGACCATCTCATAATATGAAATTAAGTCAATCTACCCTAATAGTCAGACAGTCCTAACTGTTCCAGCTCTAATGTCTATGTCCAAGTCATCTCTGATATAAAAGGCCAACTCAGCTGTGAGCACCTGGTGTAAGAAATGCTTCTGTGTATGTTGCTTTTGTTGGGTAATGAATAAAGAAGCTGCTTTCAGTCAACAGCTTAATATATATAATATATATTAGAATATAGTCAGACTAGAAGAGATATATGTAGAGAGAATAGGCAGAGTCAGGGAGAGCCAGCCATGTAGCCCCACCAGAGACAGACACCAGACAGAAATTCACCAGGTAAGCCACAGCCATGTGACAGTACACAGATTAATGGAGATGGCTTAATTTAAGATATAAGAGTTATTCAGAAATACGCTTAAGCTATTGGCCAAATAGTGTTGCAAATAATACAGTTTCTATGTGTTTATTGAGGGACCTGGCAGGACAGAAACCTCTGCTAGCAAACCCCTGTTTTAAAAAAATCAAAAGCAAGCTACATACTTGCAGATGAAGTGAGCCAGAGGAAACATTCTCAAAGCAAAGAACAAGCTGGGAGTTGAACTTATTTTTTTTCCAGCATGACCAAGGCCCTAATGTGATCCCACCACCACAAAAGGGAAGAAGTCAGAAATAAGGAGAAATCATCCTAGAGCAAGATGGAAGCCAAGCAGGAAAAGGATTTCATCCTATAGCTCTGTTTATCATATAGGTGATGCTGTGGTGCCATGTGAGCTGTCATGTGCTTGAGAAGGACCACCTCTAAGGTTCTGATGGCTGCAGCCAACATGGCTACTCTCACAGGATGGCCCCATGTGAATGAAGAAATTGCCATGTGGTCTTTCATCTTAAGTGAAGTACCTCCTTTTAACTGAAGTCACAACTTATAGTGCCTCATGTATGACTCACCAATGCCTCATGTATGGCTCACCAGTGCCTCATGTATGACTCAACAATGCCTCATGTATGACTCATCAATGCCTCATGTATGACTCACCAATGCCTCATGTATGACTCACCAATGCCTCATGTATGGCTCAACAGTGCCTCATGTGTGGCTCAACAGTGCCTTGTGTGCAACAATGCCTCATGTGTGACTCATCAATGCCTCATGTATGGCTCAACAGTGCCTCATGTGTGGCTCAACAGTGCCTNTCAACAGTGCCTTGTGTGCAACAATGCCTCATGTGTGACTCATCAATGCCTCATGTATGGCTCAACAGTGCCTCATGTGTGGCTCAACAGTGCCTCGTGTGTGACTCAACAGTGCCTCATGTGTGACTCATCAATGCCTCATGTATGGCTCAACAGTGCCTCATGTATGGCTCAACAGTGCCTCATGTGTGACTCAACAATGCCTCATGTGTGACTCATCAATGCCTCATGTATGGCTCAACAGTGCCTCATGTGTCGCTCAACAGTGCCTCATGTGTGACTCAACAATGCCTCATGTATGACTCACCAATGCCTCATGTATGATTCATCAGTGCCTCATGTATGGCTCACCAGTGCCTCATGTATGACTCACCAGTGCCTCATGTGTGACTCATCAGTGCCTCATGTATGACTCAACAATGACTCATGTATGGCTCACCAATGCCTCGTATATGATTCATTAGTAGTCAGCACTCTGAGAAAATTAATGTCTCCCACAGAGAGGGCTTGTGAATGGACCAGATGGGGAGAGTCCATTCAAAAGGATTCTTGCACACTGATGTTTGGTTGGAGATGTTCAAACAACATAAATAGCTTGAATTTCATGATTAGCTCTACTATAGGGCTAGGTTGTGGTTGTAAATTCTTAGCGGCAACTAGATTTCACGGTGCTGGCACAAGCTTGAGTCATCTGAAAGAAGGGAGCCTCAAATGAGAAAATGCCCTCAGGAGATCTGTCTGCAGGGAATTTTATTAATTAGTGATTGGTCAGGGAAGCCCCAAACCATACTAAATAGGGTTACCCCTAGACAGATGGTCCTGGACTCTCCAAGAAAGCAGGCCTGGCAAGCCATGAGGAGCAAGCCAGCAAGCAGCACCCCTCCATGGCCTATGCACCAATTCTTGCCTCCAGGTTCCTGCCCTGTTTGAGTTCCTATCCTGACTTCCTTCAATGATTGCTACGCGGAAATGTAAGCCACATAGACCCTCTCCTCCCCAACTTGCTTCCAGCAATGGTGCTTCATTACAATAGTAATCCTCACTAAGACATTTGACTATCTCTTCATAGTCAAATTCAACACAGACAAGCCTCTCTAGTGTTTCCTTTCATAGGGCATTTTGTCTAGTCATCTTTTCGTGGAAGTTAGCCCTGGGCTTTGCCTTCTCATACCCTAGTGCATCAGGGACTGTCAAGATGCCAGCCACTCAGACTAACCACTGGTCACATAGGTAACTGCAAGCTCACTGTTTTAGAATTTCCCTTATTCTATCACCCACTCCCCATATTAAAAGACATAAAGCACATACACATGTGAATACACACATGCACACACGTACATGCACATGTGCACACACATGTAGGCATTGTTAAGTGTTTTCTATTGGGAAGAGAGTGTACTGGCTGATGGATTTCTTTTTTATATTAAATCTTTCTATTTTATTGGTTTTTATTGAGCTCTACATTTTTCTCTGCTCCCCTCCCTGCCTCACCCCCCTTCAATCCTCCCCCAAGGTCCCCATGCTTCCAATTTACTCAGGACATCTTGCCTTTTTCTACTTTCCCCATGTAGATTAGATCTATGT
>JAQHUG010000015.1:4589528-4611450 GCA_028555095.1 Dicrostonyx torquatus
GTTGTTTCCTAATTTTCTGAGAAATAGCCACACTAACATCCAAAGGGGCTGTACCAGCTTGCATTCCCACCAGCAATGCAGAAGTGTTCCCTTTTCCCCACAACTTCTCCAGCATAAGTTGTCATCAGTGTTTTAGATGTTGGTCATTCTTACAGGTGTAAGATGGAATCTCAGAGTTGTTTTGATTTGCATTTCTCTGATGACTAAGGATGTTGAACATTTCCTTAAGTATCTTTCTGGCTGATGGATTGCTAAGTGAATCTTATGCTTATTCCCATTTCAGATCCACTAAACTAACAAATGCCAGTAGCTGTCAGATCAAGATCCATTCATACAGTCTTCTCTGATCATTCCGGTTAAATCTTTTATATAGCTTATCTGTGTAATATATGAAACATTGACTTCTTACTACCTTATACTACATATATATCATATACATATGGATTATGATTTATATCCTAAGCAAACAACCAAAAATACCTACTTTGGAAACCCTTCCTTTACTACTCTTTCCTCTCTTGAAAGGGATCATTGCTGCATGAGCCGTTAGGATGAATGGCTCGTTTTCTGTCATGGGATCATTGCTGCATGAGCCGTTAGGATGAATGGCTCGTTTTCTGTCATGGGATCATTGCTGCATGAGCCGTTAGGATGAATGGCTCGTTCTCTGTCATGGCAATGTTTCTCTCTGGTTCAGTCTCGTTTTTAAATGCTACAAGAAACGACTGAGAGAAAACAATATCCTGGTTTGACAAAATGTTCAAGCGTTGCAGACGTAATAAAGACAGCATCTTTCTCTTAAAGAATTTAATTTAGTGGCAGGATTACACCTTACTGCTTTTTTCCAGTGTTGTGTGCCAATAAGAGAAAAATTCTTTCAAAGCTGCCAATGGAAACCAAACTCGAGGTATTGAAACGATGATGTGTCTTTTTAAAAAAAAATTCTATTTAATTCAGCAAATGTTTATTGCCTATTACAGGTAAGATACCATGGTAGACATGCAATCGTTTGAAAAAAGTTCTGTGATAAAGTACACCAGTGAATCTTTTGAAGACTGTGTGTTTTTCTTTCTCTGCATTGCTAAAACAACTTCAAAAACCATAGTCATCACTTCTGCCTAACTTTAATCTAAAAGCAAAGTCTAAATCTTCATGTCCTAAGCAAACTGCCTCAGGGTGATTTCTCATGTGCTGAGTGCTTTATATCGTAACTATAAACCATAAGCAAAAGAGAGAGAGAATCCATTTAGCTCCCCGAGTCTACCCGGCTGAGTTGTCCCTTATTTACTGCCTTTTAATGAAATTTTTCATGGCCATCAAAACCAGTCTCTCCACAAAGGAAATGCTGCTCTCAGAGCCAAGTGCTCCATAGCACGGGCTGTGCAAGGGGACGGCAATTTTTCTGCATGGAATTACCTAGCGGATTGGGTTGTTTTCACGACCTAGGGATGAGGATTTTCAGGTCAGTGAACGTGCTGCTGTTGGCTCTTCTGTGACGTACAAGCTTTCAGGAAGTTCGGCAAATATTTTAAACTGTCTTGTTGTCCGTATGACTATGAAATGAATCTTGGCACTGGGACACCCCAAATCTTGCTTCCTGGAAACACCCACAATTTAAGGTGCCGCCCAAATTAAAGGCATGCTTTACAGAGGAGTGCTTAGGCAAGAATCAAAGATGTCAATGTGGATAGTCCCACCTGAGAAAAATTGATTCTGCTCGCTTCTTTTCTGAAGATAATCAAGCTAAGTCAAGTTACTGCCATTGCGTAAGGTATGCTGGTTAGCAGTGGAGGAAGTCAGACTCAAACTGGCCTACACAGTAAGGACATTTGTATCACACAAACGGTACCTAGCAGCAAGACAAACTGAGAAGTTGGTAGAGTCGAATAGAGCATTGCGGACCCAGGTTCTCTGCGTCCCTACATCCAGTCATCCACAGTGCAGTAAGGGGAACGGGAAGCTGCTTTACTGCAGGCTTCTGCCTTCATGGTTACAGGTTGACAATAGCAACCAGGCTGACATATTTCCTTGTTTATGCTCAGCAAGAAAATGAACTCTCCCACTCCCGCTAATCCTTACTTTCTGTCTGATTAGGCCAATTTCTAACACGTACCCATTCCCAGATTAACCAGAGTCCCTAGGAAGTAGGCGCTAGTAATCTGTGTCTTACTCTGCTTTCTGTTGCCCTAACCCAATACCTGAGAATGGGATATTTGTGGACAAAAGGGATGTATTTAGCTCGTAGTTCTGGAGGCTCAAAGATTCAAGATCAGGAACTAACATAGGCTCAGTGTCTGGCAAGGACTTCTTGCTGATCCCTTCATTGCAAAAAAGCAGGAGAAGCAGACAATGTAGAAAATAAAAGGAGGCATCACCCCACATTAGTTGACCTGCTCCCGAGTGAAGACCATCCATCCCTTAAGCCTGGCTCCCTCCCCATGGTTTACTCAGACCCTCCACTTAGCTGCACCTCCCAGTGCTGCCACCTTGAGGAACCACTCAGTCCTGACAGGAAAGGGTGTGAGTGGAGACTGAGTCTGGAGGGACACCCAAAACTCCACCACAGCCATCTCTTCTGACACCTTGTGAAAGGCAGCTCGGAAATCCTTTACTGCATCCAGACAAGATGTAGTTTCTGTATTGAAAAGTTGAACCTGTGTCCTAAATCAATAGCAAAATCTCTGCAGGGTTCTCTCTGAAGTCATTTTCCCTCGTTATTATGTAGTGCCCAGTGTCCCCAGTCACTGTTGCTGGAAATAATGGGGTGAGTTGATACTTATACCTAGAATGCTGAAGAGCTGGCTGAGAAAAGATCAGATAATAAGCTCCAAATTCAAAGGCAGGAATGCTCTCCCCTGTTGTGGCGGCAGCTGGAGGAAAGCTTCAGGATTCTGTGAGGTGGGGCCTCTCCCAGATATACCTCCCTGAGAGTAGGAAGGCATAATCGGAAATACTCCCTAGCACACGCTGGGCCTGGCACACAATGTAATCTTTATAAAACAAGTCTTGCAAAATTGCTATGCACTAAGACATTGGTGCTTCCCCTGGTTTAAGGACAGAACTCGTTGGCTGTAAGTGTTTAAGCATTCTGGTCAAGGGCATGCAGCCAATAGCCAGAGGCCAAATGAGAATGAAACCCTACCCTGCCTCTCCACCTAAGTCAAGAGGACTACCAGAAAAGATGAGGCTGTGACCTGCAGAAAGACATGAGAAAATGTACTGATGTGTAAGCGTTTCAGTGCTGGTGTGCTTGCGAGGTTTGCAAAGACATCAAGGTACATCGGATGGCAGAAATCTGATACACAAGATAGGCCACTGTGCCTGGTGCTCTTGAAGTTAGAGATTAACTGCTGTTATTTCTCAAGTGAATGTGACCTGATCAGTATTCATCTCTGTTCTGTGGAGTGAACTCTCACTGTCCTACCTTATCTTCCACCATAGTTGGTACAGTAGACTTCGTGTTAGGTGGGTACCTAGAAGACAGGAGTTAAAGTATACTGAGCAACAGATCACTTAGGAGAGATCTCTACATAAGTAGCATCCTTTTAAGAGAATTACATTCTATCTTCTGTTCAATGAGTGAGAAAACTAAAGAACACAGAGTCAGTGAGCACAGTCAGGAAAACTCTAAGGGGAAAAATGCAGCAAATTCAAAAACAAAATCATATCAAACGAACAACCCTAATAATGTACTAATAATTATTCTAAATACTTTATAGTCACTTGATACAGTGATTATAATTCCTGGGTTATGTGCCAGAATCCCAAGTCTTCCGATGGAAAAAGGTACAAAATTTAAAGTATAGAGATACAGGCTAAAAATATTGTCTGAGGTCACACACTAGCATGACCACTCAGCTTTGGAGCATATTTTTTAAACACCCTATAACTAATTTAGCAGAAAAAAAATAATTTTGTGGGAAGAAGAAACTTCTAGGGGCCAAAGCAAAATTAGACTTTATAACACTGATATCATATGGTTCTAGGAGTCTGGACCATGAAAATAGGACTGGGAGACCAACGCTGAGATTCTTATAACAGGCCCAACTGAAAACCTAGGGGCTATGCCTTTTGTGAAAAACAGGCAACTTCTGCGATATCTTGTTCATTCTATTTCTCAAACTGACCTGAGAAAGTAGTTCTGTAGGAGAGTGCTTGCAGAGAGTATACAAGATCCTGGTTTCAGTCCCCAGCACCACACATGCATGCACATGCACACACACACACACACACACACACACACACACACACACACACGCATGCATGCTGTCCTTCAGACAACTCTGTATTCCAGACTCCCTAAGTTAAAATAATTATCTGGTTGACAAACACATGCACATGACTGCCTACTTGCCCAATAGTCTCTCTAGCCTTAGCCTGAATTCGGTTGCTTGATTTGCTCACCTTAATCCAAAGCAATTAACAGTATCATCACCTATGAATTCATGGGCTATAAAGGGAACCTATCAGGACTGGGGAGATAGTTCAGCTGGTAAATGACTTGCTATATAAGTGTAAGGACTGGAGTTTGAATTCCCAGAACCCACATGTAATGGTTATTTACTATTGTATCAAGGTAACAGTAGCATCACCTAGGAGACAAGCTTTGGGTGTGTGCAAAGAATGATGTTGGAGCCGGGCGGTGGTGGCGCACGCCTTTAATCCCAGCACTCGGGAGGCAGAGGCAGGCGGATCTTTGTGAGTTCGAGACCAGCCTGGTCTACAAGAGCTAGTTCCAGGACAGGCTCCAAAGCCACAGAGAAACCCTGTCTCAAAAAACTAAAAAAATAAAAAGAATGATGTTGGTTCCATTAGTTGAGGAAGAAAGGCTCACCCTGAACATGGGCAGTGCCATTCCCTAGACTCAGGTCATAGACTAAGAAAAGAAGAAAGCTACCTGAGCACCTACGCTGATCCCCCTCTGGCTTCTAACTACATATACAATATGCCCAGATGCCTCGAGCTCCTGCCACCAAGATCCCCTCCACCCTCATGGTGGACTATGCGATCACATAATGACCCAAAATAAACCCAACGGGAAAAATAACCAAGACACTACATAAAGCTACACTCAGTTCCTCATCCCAATGTCCCTCAGGAAGATGAGAGACAGAGACAGGAAAATCCACAGAAGACCAGTGGCCGGCCAGCCTGTGTGTACTTTCCTGTTTCAGACAGAGCAGAAGTGATACACGAGGTTATCGTCTAACTTTCACTCATGAAAAGGAAAACTTCAGGCCATCTTCTTAGATAGTAATGCCCAGCTGTGCTTTTCTCTAAATTCAATACCTAGGGCTTCCCTGTTTACAGTACCAAATTATGGCTCCTGCTTCAGAAAAACACTGGCTGTCAGACTCAGGAAGAATAAGCTTTTGTTTGGTGAAACAAACAGGGGCATTTGGGGCCATGTGGATTTCCCTGCTAAAGAAAGAGCTTTTGTTGGATTTGGATTACTGATTATTCCACCGATATAAACCACTGGTTTGCAGAAGAAAGGGCCAACATCCTGTTGCCTTCCCTGGGTAGCAGCCTTTGCGTTCTGTTCCTTGATAAACAAGTAGCAATAAATACATTTCTGAAGCAATGCCTGAGAATTTATAAAGGCTAGGATAAAGTGACCATTTTGTTATAAAAATGACAATGCTAGGATTGAGCTACCATTTTCAGAGTTAAATAATCCCAGGGGTGGTGGGCTTTTATACCCTGTACACTCAGAAGAAGAACCAGTTGCCGGGTTGAATTATCCATCTAAAAAAAAAAAACCACCAAAAAAAAAACTCTCCTTGTGGCTATAAAACAGCTCCAGATTGCTTCCTCTGCATGCTGAAGGAGGAGCTGACAGGGCCCCAGATGGAGCTGTTTCTCAGCAAGCTGTCAGGTGATCCATCTATCAGAAAAGCCATAGCACCCAGCTGAGTTGCCTATTGCTGCCAAGAATTGTATTGGGTCAGGTGGGAGAGGCCAGGGTCTGCTGAATCCAGAAAAACAAAGGTCAGAGGCATCCATGCCAGAGAGGACAGCTGTGTGCTCATGCTTAAATTCCCCAGGTTACATTTAGCATTGTTTTAGACAGACTTGACAGGTTTTCTGTCTGCTTTCCTTCATATGGATTTCCTGACATTGGTACTGAGAGATTGTTTGGGATGGTTCTGGGAAAAACCAAAGCACAAAGCTGCATTAGAGGAAGGCTGCTCAAAATGCACTGGATTATTGTCAGCAAGCCAGGAAGGCTTTTCAATCGTAGACCCCAAGAAGGTGTGATGAGATCATTGGAGATGGCAAAGCTAAAGAATTAGAAGTGAGCACACAGACCCAAAAACCATCACCCGTGGGGTTGATGCCTTCCACATTAGCCTTACCTCATCTTGGAAACGGCCATTCTAAAAGATAAAAGCATGATATAGTATGTGAGTCTATATCCTCCACCCCTTATGAAATACCGAAGATGATTCAGACTAAGAAAAGAAACCGGACGCAATCAGAGAACACCAATAACTGGTTTAAATACTTAAGGTTCAATGCAAAGCTGTACTGCTTTTATTAAAAGCACAGAAAATTTCTTAAAAGGTTTTAGAAAAAGGACTAACAGGTGTGTTTGCTATTCCCATGCCTGCCACACCATTGACTATGTGTTAAATCAACTCTTCTTTGTTCTGGGGGGGGGGGAGAAAGATGATGTCTGTTTTATCCTTAAATAATAACTCGGCCTTCTTCCCTCTTTTGCAGTGATAAGGTGATAAGGCTCACACCCAAAACTGAAGAGGAAGCCTCCGCACTCCAGAACGTCTACCACCAACTCCAGGTAACAGAGCGTGCCCTTGTCTTGTGGTCAAGCCTATGGCCTATTTGTGACTGAGGTTGAATAATGGGACAAGGGAAGTAAACGTAAATTTTTCTTTTAACAATAAAAAAAAGAATAATTAAGCAGATAAAGAGATGGCGTGGAAGGGCATTTAAAGGAGAATGGAATTCAGACAGGACACAAATTATCCATCCCACCGTTTATTTGCTAGTTCACTGACTATCCATCTGCCAGATAGAATGGAAGCTTCTTGGGAGGTTTGTTCACTGCTGAATTTCCAGTGAGCATCCAGAAGTGGTAAATTGTCAATGTTTCCTTTGGGGGTGTGAATTTAATTGAGAGTTTTCAGAGCTCCACTTCTCCCTTTTGAAGTCTTCCTCAAACACATCTACCTTCTTCTTTGGATTAAACTGTTAAGTAGAGGTAAATTGAGGAAGTTGAAACTTGACAGTCATTAACATTGCTGTATGCTGAGGGTTTGCTCAGCAGTGGCTGAAGGTGTTGCTCATTCTTTCTCTAGTGGGTTGTGTGGATTTGGAGTGAGAGTCTCTCATCATTTTGTCACTGCCTATGGTTATCAGCTTCAACTAAAAACTTAAGATGAGAAGTGTGGCTACGGATTCTCTCCCCTGCTGACTGAAATAGGCTGGTCCATGAAGCATGTGCTGTGTGGGGCTCCTAAAGGACAAAGATGGCAAAGCAGATTACCGGAGGGGCCTCGTTCATCTTTAACATGGGACAGTCAGGTTTTCTCTCGGTGATGGAAGTTCAAGCCTCTGTGATGAGGGTGCTAGAGGATGTGGGAAAGAGTCCACCAGTGACTTGTAGGTGCGTGGTTTGTAGCTACCAGGCCTCTGAATTTTCCCTTCTGGTTGGTTCTATTTGACATCTTCCTTGTAAATTTTGCACTTATCTGAAAATGGACTCTGATTTGAACTCTGAGGTCATCTATCTCTTATCTTTCCCTTCTTTTCTAACCTTAAGACAAGTAATGGTATCTTGTGGCCTTCTGCAACTCATGCTTATTTTTTAACCCAGAAAGATTTGCTGGAGTATCCTAACACTCCCCTGCTCCATAGCCCCAGTCCTGTGGTGCTGGGCATTAACTCTCTGTGATAAGGCAGGATCGTCTGCCTTGCAATGTTCTTCTCTGCTACAATAACCAGACACTTCTTCCTAGACATCCTGCCTGGGAGCTAAGCACAGCACAGAAGCAAAGGATATTCAAGTATACCTTTCTATCTCCGCCCTATCATGTTTAAATACAGCACAGGAAGAGAGAAATCACGTTGACTCCTGTTTGAGGGAACAGCGATTCTGAATCAAACTTGGAAGGAAAGGATTTTCTTTTCTTTTTTTTTTAAGGAAAGGATTTTCTTCAGTTAGTCCCTTTTGATAATGGTCACTTGCCATTATCAAGAGTGATACAATTCCTTCATAAATGAAAGCAAAATATATTGAACATTCAGATGGCCACTGGCACAGATGGCCACATATGTGTGCTGTGCACATTTAAATGAGTGGCAATTGTTGTGTGACAAGACCTTTCCTGGGGAGATGCAGCATGTACATTAACTCACCACAGACATAGGGAGCCCCTGGCAGACCAAAGTGTGGATACCACCAAAGTCCAGCTTGGTAAACCAGTGAGTTTTATTGGGGTTACTTCCAGCAGTATGAGTGATAGGTTCTTTACAGGAGCAGAAATGACTCAAAGACAGCGGCATCACCAAGCCCACTCCAGCACAGGGAACCTGAAACACACTGCGCGACTGCAGGCAGCTCAACAAGCTGGAGAGCACCCTTTCCAAGTGCTTTAGTTGTTCTAACCCTCTTCTAGGAAGGCTGGCTGGTTTCTGCTTCCAGGCAGCCAGTCTTCTCTCAGAGCCATCTTTGCAGGTTGGCTTCTCTAAGAGTGACGTTCAGACTATTTATTGCTTACTTTTGGGAGGAGGGGCCTAGCACTCTGGTTGGTTTCTGGGACTTCCTGAAGCTGTTTTTGAGTAGTGTACCTTCTGGCTCCCAGCCTTTTCTTGGAGGGTGGAACACTTCCGTCTCAGAGGAAATGTGTACACAACCATTACAGCAAAACAGTCCTAAAAACTGCTTTCATTTAGTCTTTAAGGAAAGTAGTCAGCCATGGAGAAAATGTCTTAGAGCTACAGGAACTTAGAAGACAATTCGAAGAAGGGTGGGAAAAGCAGCAATGATGAATGGCGTCAGGGACTCAGAGATTGGCATGAGGCCTCATGTGACTCATTGTGAGAGCCATCTGTGATGTGCACTGGGGTAAGACAGAAGCAGAGTCAGCAGAGGGGAACAGTGCGTGAGTGGATCCAGGGGAATCCAAACAAAGGCTCCCAAAGACCTTCTCAATAGCATTACACAGAACATGCCTGATTCTCACATGTGCAGTGATGGCTGCCAAAGAGGCTCACTAGAGACTCGATGCTCATCATTCTTAAGGGGACCTGTTATGCCATGCTCTTCCTAACACATACCAAAATTCCAGATTCCCAGAAGAAAGCCAGGTATTTGACATGAACCATGCAGTTTTCACAAATGGCATAAGCGCAGTGATCCCCTCTTATCAATGACAGTGACAGGAGTCTTCCCTGATACCAGCCCCAGGAGAGCTATGCAAACAGGCCCTCCAAAGGACAGCATGTCAGGCAGCTCTGTTGAGTTTCTTCTACACATCGCTTCATTTTCTTTCACAAGTGGGGTAGTCTTCCTGGACTGGAGTTTAAGGTGCTGAATTTGGATAACTTTCTACCTAGAAGCACCCTCCTACCTTGATGTCATTTTAAATTTGAATTATTTCACCAAGGGATCCTCTCGCACGATGGGGAGTAGAAATTCTGGCAAGCTCGAGAAAACAGTCTGCAGGGAAGAATTGACTTTCTGTTATCTTCTGCCCTGTGGGGCTCATTGGCCAGAACCAGGGTCACGGCAAACAGCTTCCATGCATCTGTGCAGTGCTCTTGGGAGACAAAGGAGGAACTACCAAGAGGAGTATTGTCCCTTTCTCCTAGAATAAGATATAGTTGACAGAATTCTAAGGCCCCAGCTCTCTGAACCCCTCTGCCCCTGCACTACAGAATAGCTTCAGTGTGAGCAGGGTGGGATGGGCATCCCCGTGTTGATAGCACACACTACATAGCAGAATGGAGACTACCTGAGGTAGGTCTGAGAAAATCAGAGGACCCTTTAGAAGTCAAGAGTTTTTCTCCAGCTATCACAGAGGAAGAGGTCAGCGGAACATTCCTCATCATCTTAAAGAGAACAGATCCCCGCTATGCTGGGAACCCTTCTTGGGAGTCACATGGCCAAGAATGCCAATGACAATGAACTCTGGGAGATGAGAATGATCCCTAACTGACAGGTAACCATGAAATGATCCAGGACCCAGATGAGAATATACCCCAGCCCATTCCTGAATACTTTGATTTTAGCCCATTGAGACCCTGGTGAGAATACAGCCAGATGGGCCTGGACCACTGATCTGCAGGCCTGGGAGGTAATAGGTTTGTTTTAAACAGCTAAACTGATGTTGATTTCCACAGCAATGGAAAACAGATTGATCCTACAGTAACCATCCACATCCTGCCCCTTGGCTCTCATTTTCCTATGTGACGGTTCTAAGTTAATTTTCCTGATTTCACTGTCTATAATCGAGCCTCTTAGGGAAAGTGGAAAGTGACTCACTGCCATGCTTAGCTGTAAATTCACAATGCCTTATCTGAAACATGATCAAATGCAAGACGTACATACAATATTGAGTGGAATCTGAGAACGTACGGTCAACACATAGCTAATTAGACAGACATAGGGCTGCTGTTGCAAAGCTGCTTGCCTTCCTAATTAAATTTTATAGCTTTGCTGAAGAATTGAAACAAGAAAGTTAAACAGAAAACAGTACCCCCAGAGAACAGAATTGAGAAGGCACCAGCCAATTAAATTGTTAATTAAGACCATAACCATGGCTTAAGCCAAGTTATGATAGAGGAGGAATGGTTTGCAGGTAAGCAAAATTAGAATCCAAACACTGTGCTCCATCTGCAGATCCTCACCAGGTCTTTGTGCTGAGAAGGAGGAGAAGCAGCTTCATGTGAGGCTCCAGAGTGTCTCTTATGCAATCTGCTTTTGTGTCCTTGCTGTAAGAAAACAAAATGATTATATTTGTTTCCAGATTCCTCATCAGAGGCAAGATAGGACAGGACAGGAAATTGTCCTGTCTGTCCCAGACTCAGTCTGGTGTTTTCACACGGCAGCACAAGTTCAAAGATATCAGTTGGTTGGCCAGATGTCACTGACAGTCATTTCAAGATCACACTCTGGAGGCTCACAGAGATGAGGCAACAATCAGGAAGCCTGCCTGTATGGGTCTGATCTTAGGTCCTCTGCTTACAGGTTATGGTTGGATAACTTGGTGTTCTTGTGGAACTCCCAACAGGGGGAGTAGGGCTGCCTTTTGCCTGTCCTTGGGACCCTTTTCCTCCTACTGGGTTGCCTCAGCCAGCGTTAATAAGAGGAGATGTGTCTAGACTTATCACAACTCCAAATGTGTTGCAACTTATTGCAGCAACCATGTTTGGTTAATATCCCTGGGAGGCCTGCCCCTTTTCCAAAGGGAAATGGAAGACCAGCAGATCTGGGGGAGAGGGGAAGTGGGGAAGAAAGGCTGGGAGGAGAAGAGGGAGGGGAAACTGCTGTCAAAATGGAATATATGAGAGAAGAAGAAATTAGAAAAAAGAGAGAGAGAGAGATTCCACACTGGAAAACTATGCTCCCCATGAGGAAGGCTCCATCCATGATGGTTACTGCCGCTGTCTGGAACATGGGTCCTCCTCACCCCCATTTTATGGTTCTGTGCTGTAGTGAACATAGGTGTAGTCTAATACTCATGGATACACTGAAGGTCACACAGCTGGGCTGCAGGAACTTTGGAGCCCCTGTAATTCCTGGAAGTTTATAAATTCTTATGTCCAACTGGATGGTTTTATCAACTAGGAGACTGGTAAGGAAGAAAATGGGTGGTAGAACTCATACTACGGGAGTTATGGGATCCCAACTTTATTAGGAACTGGTTATGTGGTGACAGAATTAAGGGTCTATTTCTTTCTCCCCCATTCTCTCCCCTCCCAACACAGTCTTTCTATATATAGTTCAAACTGCCCTCTCACAGGCAATCCCCCTGCCTTAGCCTCTCAAGTGCTAGAGTTACATGCACGTGTCACTATGGCCAGACGATTATAAAAATCTCTTACTCACTGCTATGGGAAAGAAGATTCCAGAATGGTCCCAGGGATTCTTGGTTTGTGTGTGTGCAATCCCCTCCTAGGTAACACACAGGCAGTAATCTAGACATGTCTATAAAAGAATTTTGTGAGTATAAGTACATTCCCAAATCAGTTGATCATAAAGTAGGAAGAGTATTGATGTGACCCTCACCCAGAGCTGAGCTTTCCCAAAGTGGGACATTTATCTTCACCTGCTGTGAGAGAGGAAATCAGCCGAGATTGCAGGCACATTCAGAGTGGTATGGCTGTAGGAGAGAGACAGAGAGAGAGAGAGAGAGAGAGAGAGAGAGAGAGAGAGAGAGAGAGAGAGAGAGAGAAAGAGAGGAATTCAGAAAGGCTCACTTCTGCCTGGAAGAAGTCAAATGCTGGGCATGGCCATGTGGCAGGAAATCACACGTGGCTACTAGTTGTTGAGAGCATCCTTAGTCTACTAAAAGGAACATAGAATCTCATTTCTATAAAAAAAAATATACTTTACCAATGACTGGTGAGATTAGTGCACTCTGTGGCCCAGAAGAGACCACAGCACAAGCTGACATATTCAGCCCCGAGACACCCTGAACAGAGACTCCAACCTCAGTATGCCCAGACTTACAGAAGTGAACAACCACAATGTCACACTGCCAAATGCGATAACTCAGCAATAAGCACCCAACACAGGCCCTCAGGTAGCCATGGACTGGTGTGCTGGTTGAAGATTGCCTTTCTGTAGAAAGTAAGAAACCCGACTTTTCATTTTCCTTTTAAAGACTTCATAAAGTACTCTTGCTTTCCTTGGCATGGTTTCTGAAAGAGAAGGCACCTAATAATCTAGGCCGGTGGTCAAATGTGGCTGTGGAGTCAGGTCCAGCCACACAGTCTTAATGCACTGCTCACGTTTTTCTTCCTTCTTATACCTGTTATCAGCTACTAAAGCAAACAGCACCGGCACAGGGAGAGGAAACACAGCAGGTAAAGAAAGAGAACGCTGGAAGCGTTCCTGCAGAAGCCTTCCTTAGCATCATGATGATGATTGTGGTTGCCCCAGAGACGGCTAATAATGCAACTAGGTTGGTGACATGACCTCAGGCTGGCACCAGCACTGTGTTTCCTTCCCACTTAAGAAACCTCTTTTTAGGTTAGTTTTTAAAGTGTTCTTATGGGACTTTAAAAAGTAGAAGCTGTCTTTTCTGAGGTGCTTGACAGAAGAGTCAGAGGTCAGAACACCGGGGTCTCTAGAAGATATTCTCGGCAGGCAGGGCTGTGAGGCACAAGCCTCACCTCTCATGGCCTCCTGGGCAGTGAACGGTCTGAAGGCTGAAGGACAGAATAAAAGGACAAGTAGGTCATGGGCCTCGTTATCTATATGGCCAATCCAAGGTGATTTATTGTAGTCGCGGGGCTCTGAAAGAGAGAGAAGAAGCTTGTAATTTTCTCTAAACCCAAGCATGGGACATCACTTCTGCCACACAGCACTTGATAAAAGAATTATAAGGTATCAGCACAGACTGGGAAGGAATAGTGGTAACCCTGCATCCTCTGGCCATCCCCACCCCACATACCCGAACTCTGAATCCCAAATAGCAAATCCAAGTCCATCCTGACTACCACTTTCCCACAATGACCCTGGTCCTCTTTAGACCAAAATACAAGTCTAAAGAGACCAGGCTCCCACATATCCTGCCTGTTGCTATCACACATACATCTACTTGTTCTCTACACTGTGGGGAAATAAAAATCTAAACAAGTTGCCTCTACTTAACACTATCTTAGCATCCCCCATGGTTGACGGCAGTGATTTACAATCCTAGCCACAAATAGAAATCCCTATAAAGATTTTGTTTCATTTGAGGTAACTTAGGCCCATGGGAGACTAGACAAGTGCTCTACCACCTAGCTATATCCCTAACCCTTCTTATTTTTATTTTGAGATCCAGACTTGCTAAATTTTTCAAGTTGGTTCTGAACTCTCAGTGTAGCCCATGCATAATCCTCCTGCCTCAAATTCCCAAGTACCTCACAGTATAGTCGCACACCATGATACTTAACTCTGGAAAACATCTTATAAAAAGCTGACATCTGGCCCAGTGCAAGAAATTTTGAATCATTTGCTCAATGATCCTATTCGTATTTATTAGCTACTCCAGGAAATTCAGCATACAGCCAAGGTAACAAACTACCACTGTGTTTTATAGTTCCCTTGGTGTGACACAGCAGTTCTTCCAGATGGCTCTTGCCCGTCTCTCTGATATTTCTCACTGTAACCACCTAGTCTTACTGGACTAACTGCAGTTTCTCACCCAAGTGCTTTTCTCAAGGTGACCCTCTTTCTGCTTTGCCCCCACAGTGAGTACCACTTATCTTTGAAGCTGAGGCTGAAGCATCAGGTTCTCCTGAAATTGTTTGACTGGAATTGGATGCTGAGGTAGCTGTATCCTAGCATCCATATCACTTTGTGTTTTCCCCTGCAATCACCCTAATAGACTGATTGGATCTTATGGATCTGAAACACAAGGTTTCTGTGAATGAGCATACGGGTAGATGGAGAGCCCTCTGCAGGAGAAAAGGATGCCCAAGGGAGTTTGCCTATCTCGTCTCCAAAACCACAGCCCAGGTATGGATCAGAAGATACCTTTCCTGATTCTCAACCCACTTTTCAAACTATGCTTATTTTTTGTTGGCCTTTAAAGGGCACCATTTATAGTCGTTCTTAAATTTTCACCTACAAATGGTTTGGAGAGAATTTTTTGTGCTTTGTTAATTGTGAACCTCTAAATAATACCTTTGTGGTGGGCTTTAGCCTGTGATCAACAACACATGAGTAGAGATTTTCTACCAAGTATACAGACTACGTCGGTGCCATTTCTTAGACCCATGAAGATCGAGCAGGCTTTGTATATACATCACTCATGGCCACAAAGACTTTGCTTAAGTCCTGCATTTCTTACTGGATAAATGTGAAGTCATTTTCCATGCCTTGGTTGGTTTTAGATGTCAGTGTTGATTAGAGAGCAATGGGACCTCTGTTGGAGAAGTGGACCACGACACTAATGGCTAGCATCAAAACCACAAACATTTTGAATAAGTAACAGTGGCTAGAGAAATGACTCTGTAGATTTGACCACATGATGTCCTATATAGGGAAAAGAGGAAAGCAGTTAGCATTGTGACTCCCCACAGAAATCCTTGTGTTCGTTCACATCCTGAGTTCAGTCACCGTGTCAAGAGCTTGGCTTGGGAGAGATAGCCATTCATTAGGTCAGCAAATTGTACTGAGGAACATCGTTCACTGAAGTATAAGCAGAGCTCAGAAGCCATGTGCGTGTGATGCACTAGTTTTGTGTCAGCTAGACCTGTCTGTGAAGGAATCTGCAGGATCTCTCAGTGGAGACCGTACTGGCCTCAGACGCCTAGAGATACGCCTACCTCTGCCTCACAGGTGCTGGGATTAAAGGGCGAGAGGCTCTTAACTGAGGAAAGGCCTCCGGAAGATTGGCCTGTCAGCAACTCTGTGGTGTATTTTCTTGATCAGTGCTTGTTGTGGAAGGACCTGTCCTGGTGTGGAGGTTGGTGGGAGATGGTCATGTGTTGTATAACAAAGCAGGCTGGGCAAGCCATGAGGAGTAAACCAGAAAATAGTGTTTCCCCCATGGCTTCTGCTTGAGTTCTTTTGGTCATGGTCTTTGATGTGGAAGTGAATCCTTTCCTTTCCAAATTTCTTTGGGCCATGGTGTCTTATCATAGCAATAGTAATTCTGACTAAGACACTGTGCTGTTGATTTTATAAAAAATTTCGATATAAAGTTATTTCATGATTTGAATATGGTTTATTCCCTCTTAAATTCATATTGAAATATGGTCCCCAGTGAAAGAACACTGAAAGATAGTGAGTGGGTCCTTTAATATACAACTAGGTTATTAAGCAAGATGTCTACAGTTTTCGTGATTGGCTAATTGGCTGTAAGAGCAGACTGGGCTGTTCTGTTCTCTTTCCTGTGTCCCTGGTGATCTTTCTGTCTCTCTGTCGCGTTGTGAGATAGCATGAGGCCCTTGTCCATCTTGCTCCCCACCAGAAGAGGAAAAAGAAGGGATTTCATTCTTCACGCTCCCTATGTGATTAGCACTGTGCTATTTGTCCAATCCACATTATCTCACGTAATCCACATAATGTAAAGAGCTGCTGCCGTTACTATCTCTGTTTCATAGACGAAGATGGAGCAGCTGCTCTGTTGTCCATTCGGCAGATGACTCTTCCAACTTAAGGAGTTCCATTGAACATGATTTAAGAAAAAGTCGGCTGTGAAATATGTATCAGACGGCCAGCTAAGGTCAAGAAAGATCACTAAGAAATCCACATAGGCAGAGGCAGGATGTAGAGCGGGAAGGAGCCGGGGATTGCCACAAACAGACATGGCTTTATTCACGACACTGTCTACTGCAGTGTACGTCTGTGCCATTAGCCATTTCTCCAACAACCTCCAGTAAGCTTCAAAGTTCTTTACATTCTTCCTTGATTAACAATGGGGTTAATCAATTCAAATGTGTATCATCTTGATATAGGTGAATGATTGACAGCAAGCATTCGAGTTGTGTAAATACCTGAGACTGTACTCAGAGACTGGGAAAGGAAGGGTGGCGGTAGACATGAACTTTGTATTTAAACCAATTTAAAGGCAACTCTACATACCAGAGAGTTCACTGTTTCATGGAAATACTTGTCAAATGTTTGGAGAAACATCTACAAACTATAAGGAAAGCACAGAACTGATTTTGGTTTTTTTATTTTTTATTTTACATACTAACCCAGTTCCCTCTCCCTCCCTGCCTCCAGCTCACCCCACCTTCTCCCTCACCCCACCTTCTCCCCCACCCCCATCTACTCCTCAGAGAGGGTGAGGCCTCCCAGGGAGAGTCAACAAAGTCTGGGTGACTGTCCAGGCAGCAAGATGTCTCTGTCAATTCTAAAGTTTTGGAAGTTGCTTAAAATGCACTTCCTATTAACTTAGGTAATATTATATCCTGCTGAGATCTTTGATGGAGTTGAAGAACAGATAATTATAATTATAATTTTCCCTAGTTATGATGAAAGATAAAGAAGATATAAATATTTTAACTGTAATTTTTGCTTGATATCTGTTTTGTTACATGTAATTTACAATATTAAAGTTAAAACCTTCCTTTTTAATTAGACAGAAAAAGGGAGGTGATGTGGGATTCCCCTCTCTATGTTATGAATATGTTTTATTACCACTGATTAATAAAGAATTTTCTTTGGGCCTATTGCAGAGCAGAATAGAATAAAGCAGGAATTCCAAGGAGAGATAGAGGGGAAAAAGTAGGCAGAGTCAGGGAGATAACATGCAGCTGCCAGAGGAGAAAGACACCCACACGCTGGTGTCTTTCTCCTCTTTTTTTTTTTATTTTTTGTGTTTCTTAGTGCTTTTTTATTGCATTTCATCTGCATATACAAAAGCAGAAAGTGAATATATACATACAGAATTCTAAACCCTCCCTAAAATGGATTTTTATCATTGGCCAGTTACCATCTTTATTTTAAAAGTCTTAATTGTTAAATATGTCTAAAGTGCATTTTTTTGTGGCTAATCAATAGCAGCATTTTTGGTTTTTTTTTATAAAACCTTAGAAAATATTCAGAACAGTTGAAAAAGTCACAAAAAAATACAATATGATCTAGATACATTCTTCTGCAAGATGACTCCGACACCGCGCATGGCTTAGGTTTGGAGAAATCACCAACACAAACAAAAATATTCTTCTGCTACCAGAGCTGTCAGGTCAAGTAAACCACAAGTGTCATGGTAAAATATAAAATAATAGAAAGGGGTTAATTTAAGATATAAGAGCTAGCAATATGCTTAAGTGATTGACCAAGCATGTTTTATTTAATACAGTTTCTGTGTAATTATTTCGGGTCTGGGTTGATGGGAAACAAGCAAGCAATCTCTGCCAACAACATCACTTGAGGCAGGACAAGGCTCTCCCCCCTATTTCTAGACTAAACAAGGTATCCCTCCATAAGAAATGGGCTCCAAAAAGCCAGTTTGTGGACTAGGGATAAATCCTGGTCCCACTGCCAGTGGCCCTACATACTGCCCAAGCCACACAATTGTCACCACATTCAGAGGACCTAGTTCGGTCCTATGCAGGTTCCCCACAGAATTGATTTTGGAATGGTAAAATCTCTCAGGATCACCCTAATTTCCTTTAGAATCATCAGAGTCCTCATTGGTCAAGAGAGAACTTGATTAAAGATAAATGGTAAATATTGACACTCACAAGATTTAGGTATCATCTGGCACAATTTATTTCTTAAAAACTTGCATAAATACAACAAAACCATAAGTGGACTGAATCTTAAAAGGTAATATAAAGATTTGAGCTTTGAGAGTTAATTCTCTGACCAGTGACATTTAATCCTCTTTTCTTCACCAAATCTTTGAGCAATGCTCTCAAGATAGAAGGTAGCATAAATGGGTAATACAAGGGAAATTACTGGAAGAGGTTATAATCAAAATTTTAGAAAACTTTAATATAGTAGTAAGAGGTTCAGAAGCTCACAAATGTTGGTCCCAGCAAGGAAAACTATAAAGTCATTCTGGCAAATGCTGGGGGAGTTGGTGATGAATGTGAGTACAGTGGGGAAAGAGGACCCTGTCAGCATCTCTGGGGAGAACTCCAGGCTCTCGGTGACTCCTATGTGGTAGCCGGGGAGGCCCTCAGCACATCCTGTGCTCTCCTTCCCTGTCACTGTATTTTACAGTCTCCCTGGTGTCTAGTTAGCTGCTTTATAACTAAGCATGGCCAACGGGACATATCCACAAAGAGACATGGGCCCTTTCTGAACTGAGACTATAAGGAATGGAGGTTATCCCTCCAGGCCTCCTGCTGCTGTCTGAATGACAGAGAAAGCAGAGGCCAGGGGAACAAGGAAGCCTGGCATTGGAATTCCTTGGGTCTGTGAAATATTACACAGTAGAAAGTTCACAAGAAAACCCATGTTTATCTGTTATATAACCAAGAAATAATTTTCTTTTGTATTGTAGACAAATTTTTATTCGGTTGGTTGGGTTTGGGTTTTCAAGACGGGGTTTCTCTGTGCAGCTCTGACTGTCCTAGAACTTGCTCTGTAGACCAGGCTGGCCTCAAACTTGCAGAGATCCTCCTGCCTCTACCTTCTGAGTGAGTGCTGGGATTAAAGGCGTGTGGCACTACTGCCTAGCTGACATACTGTGCTTAGTATCATTATGAATGATACAGAAAATGAGACACTGAAGAGGGGCTGAGCTCAGTTTAGAAACGGAATCAGTCTACAAGGGCAATGTGATCAGACAGATTCTAGACTTTAACAGAAGTCTGAAACTGAAATGGAAGTCTCGACTGAAAGCATACAAACAGAGAAGTGCTCACATTTGTGACCTGAGAGAGATTAAGAGTGGCCCTCTTCACCTCCCTCAGCCTCCTCGTTCAGGTATTCCTAGAGCAGCTTCCACTGAGTTCCGGAAGAAGGGCAGTGTGGGGGCTAGGAAGAAAAACAGCAGATAGGAGAATCCTCTTATTCTTAACAAGTGATTATGCAGTGAAAATTAATGGGGAAAAATGAGATTTGGCCTGAAATATCAAACGACCAAAAATAAGATGTAGCTACATTAAAACCTTATACAACTACTACAACTCCAGCTAGAAACAGAATCCGGATGGGAAACAGGCTGATAAAAGATGCCTGCCACCTGAAGCACACTCTCTAGCGTCCACCTCAGCTGTGACTGTGATGAAAACTGCCAGAGAGGCTCCCAGAGAAGGCAGAGGAGAACGGAAGACACACGGGGTCTGCCTCCCGGAATGCACTTCCCTGAGTCCAGCGAAGGGTGGTTCTGTGCCACAGCTGTAATCGTCCTCCTGGCACATGGGAAGGTCTAAAAGACAGAACCTGCTCTGAGTCGGTAAATCTCAGCGTAAAAAAAGGCACATCTGTGCATATTAGAAAAGGTGGTGGGACCTGAAGGGACTCTGGATGGTCCCTCCGGCAGACACATAACGATTAAAAGAACGCTGCCAAGGCACCCAGAATCAAATTTCTCTAGCCAGTATACATTCCGGTCTGTTTGTTTCCCTAGTCCGTGTTGCCCTGACAGAGAAAAATGATGTCTCCAAACCAACTTCACTGTTCCACCAGCAGCTATGAGTCTGTGGCTTCATGGATTGTGCTAGAAGTTTTGGATGACCACACTTGAAAAAATAATGATCCAGGCGGGAGAGATGGGTTGGTGGTTAAAAGCCCATGGCTAAGAGCATGTACTACTCTTCCTGAGGACCCGAGTCTAGATTCCAACACCCACATCAACACTCAGAACTGCCAGGAACTTCAACTCCTGAGGATACACTGCCCCCTTCTGGCCCCTGCAGGTATTGCATTCACATACACAGATACACCTGGACCCATAATTTAAAATTAAAAGAAAATATATTTTTTAAGAGTTAATACAAAAACTCTCATTCTTTCATCAAACCTTAACTGAATACTTTATTTTCGGCATTATGAGAGTCCCACATTCTGTGTAATGATACAGCAATAAATGGAAGCTGAACCTTTGAACGAGGGACTCAGGGAGGCTCACTGTGTCATTAAGGCAAGGGGTAGATTGGTAGAACCCCACATATTTATTCCAAATTTATACCTTGTGCATAGTCAAAAATAAATGAAATTATTATTCTATGTTCTCCAATAAATCATATCTCTTCCCATCTCTAAGTTCTTTTATACATGTATAGCAATATATTCCACAAATATTTCTTAAGTGATTACTGTTTCAACTTCAGTTCTGGATTCTGAGAGCTACATAAGCAAAGAGAGCAGCAGTGACACCCCTCCCCCCATGAAACAGACGCTCACTGGGATAGAACCAATGAAAAGCTGTAGGGGGACCCAGGTCACTGAGTTAAAAGGAAGCTAAGCATGGAAGAAGGCTGGGCATCAGCAGGTACAATGTTAAGTGGAGTGGCAGGGACAACATCACTGGAAGAGAATATTCACACAGACATCCAAGGCTGAAGAGGGTGAGCTCCTTCCTCACCCACCTGTCAGAAGGTCCTGACTCATCAGGAAGCTGTGTGTCTGTCCCTCTCTGTCCCATGAAGAAACTTGTTACTCTCATGTTCACTCTGTTCTCAGACCCAGGGTTCCTTAAAGAAACACATTCTCATTCATACCAAAGTACGAAGGAACAGCACACCAACTGGACTAGGACAACCCAAAGGCTAACAGACAGCCATGCTCTTTACCTCTGCTCAGCCCACACAGCCTCCATCGCCAGCCCATATAGTTTGAAATTGGCAGCTGACATTTTTCTCAATATCATTTCCTCTTTCCTAGTGAAACCCCTGTGCACACCCACCTTCCACATAGCAGTTCTTCTTGTCATCTCTCAAACATGCTGTGCAGGTTTGGAAGTTGGGTGGTACGTTCTTTTGCTATCAGAAGGATGGAACATGTTTGTGAAACCCACAGGTTTAACTAGGGCCCACGGTACTGGACAGTGCTCAGACAGGAAAAGACACAGAGATAGACCTACAATGACACAAAAGTGAAACAAAACCAAATAATCACCAGCTCAGTTTGACCCTCAAATGCTTTAAGAGTAACTTGGCCTGGAGTGGTCACAGAAGCACCCTGATTATTCTCAAAGTAGGGTACAAAGGAAATGATCAAAGTCAAGGAATACCATAGACCCGGGCTGTCACACATAGACCCGGGTTATCACAGTCCATGAGAACCACAGACCTGGGCTATCACAGTCTATGGGTACCACAGACCCGGGCT
>JAQHUG010000015.1:4612155-4636400 GCA_028555095.1 Dicrostonyx torquatus
CAGGCAGGAAGTATAGGTGGGAAAACCAGACAGGAAGTAGAGGTGGCGCAAGGAGAACAGGGAAGAAGGAAGCTCTTCCTGCACTCCTGCCAGTCAACCAGCATGTGAGCTGCTCAGCTGAGAAAAGGTACCAGCCAACATAGATAAGAACAATGGGTTAATATAAGAGCTAGTAAGAAGATTGAGTTAATGGGCCAATCAATTTATAACCTAATGTAGACTCTCTGTGTGATGGCTGACTGTGGGGTACCGGGTGGGACAGAAACCCCAACGAGCCAGCCCTCATGTTAAAATCAAAGAAAAAAATTTAATTGTGAACATTAAAACAGTTTGGAGAAAACACTGTACTCATCTTCCCTTGAGAACTGCATATGATTGAAAGATGAAAGTAATCCTGAAATCAGAAATATTTCAAGAATTGTGTTCATATACCATATGGAACAATTCATCAACACAGAATGGTCCTTCTTACTAAAAACATTCTAATCATAGAAAAGACAAATCCCAGATCAAACCTCAAAACTTATAGCCTTCTTTTTGGCCATTTACAAATCAATTTTACCGCGCTTAATCTCTTGATTATTATGAGAAGTTCATTGGCTTTGGGTATTCTTTCTGAGGAAGATACACAAAACACAAGATTATAAAAATGTACTTATATGACACTTGCCTCTCAAAGGATTCCAACTTCTTTGTAAAATGTTAGCTCCTTTAATATACACGGTTCCCAGGCAGGCAGAGAAATAACAAGTGGCATTGTTTGATGGGGTTTTTGTCATTTTCTACTAGGGAACATGAATCACTGTCTGTACTGGATAGTTTTATGTCAACTTGACACAAGCTTGTTGGCGTACCCTGCACTTAAGGTTGGAGTCCACCATGTCCCGACAGCTCTCTGAGCTCGGTGCAAAGTGGAGGACTCCATTTCCAGCAGGGCTCCCTCCCTATCTGTCTCCAGGCTTGAAGGCATGACCTTATCTGGAAGTTGTCCCTAAGCCTGAATGCCTGCCCTATCTCAAGCATGACCTTCGACACAGACCCCTGCAGATGCTCTCCCCCTGCTGCCCATATGATAATTAGGTTTTGAGATCCCAATGTATGGCAGGACTGTGCTGCCAAAGGCAAACCAGGTGATGGTCCAGCTGCTCTTGCCATCCTGTATACCTCCTTTCCTCTGGAATAAAGCTGAGCTGTAACACTGGAACTGTCTCCCAGAAAGCTATTTCTGTCATGTCCCCAGACCTTACAAAGCCCTGTACACCACCTCTATTCCCTTTGTCCTCATAGCCTGGTGGTTAACAAACGACAAAGAAAAGGGAGATCCCACACAAGCTAAATTCATCCAAGAGCGGGGAACCTTAACTAAGAAAATGCTTCTGTAAGCTATGGCTGTAGACAAGCCTTTAGCACATTTTCTTAATTGGTGATTGATGGGGGAAGGTTCCAGTCCACTGTGAGTGGTATCGTTCCTGTCCTCATTGTCCTGGGTTCTACCAGAAAGCAGGCTGAGTAAGCAAGTCAGCAAGCAGCATGCTTCTGTGGCCTACATCAACTCCTGCTTCCTGTTTTAGTCCCTGTCCTGACTTCCTTTGATAATGAAATGTGATGTAGAGTCATCAGTCAAATAAATCCTTTCCTCCCCAAGTTGCATTGGTCATGGTGTTTCTTCACAGCCATGATAACCCTAACTAGGACACCATCGCTCTTGAAGTTGGATTGGACTGTATCATTGCCTAACAGCTGGTTGAGGAGCTAACTCATCTCATTCCAATCCCCTCTACATTGGGCAAGTAGTCAACATATAGGGAGTTGTGGTCCAAGGTTTTTTTCTTTCTTTTTTTTTTCCATTTCTCTAAGATCTGGAAATAAGCTGTCATGGGCCATGTCTTCTGCAGAATTTGACAAAGTAAGGTACAAAAAGAAAGACTGAGCAACCACCTGCTTTTCTTTGGACTTTACAAGAAGCAAACCTGTGCTGTCATTTACCAACGAACAGGGCTTCCCTCCAAAGCATAATTTCTTTTTGCTATAACATGCATAAGGTTCAAAGGGGTTTACAAAACGTAAGATTATTTTTAGTAGGTAATTATGCATCTCTAATTCTCAAAATAAAAAATTTAAATGATGTACAATTTTAAAAATCAATTCTGCTTCCCATCTCATTGGTTACCTAATTCTACCCAGAGGCAACACAAGTTCATAGCTGTATAGACTTCTAGTTTATGAACATGCTAACATATCTTTAATCAGAATCTTCTGACAAAACGACAATCATATCTATGCAAGTAGACTCAGTTCTTAAAATGGAATTTATGTTTCAAAGAGTTTGTTTACTTTAATTTTGGATACTTTTCAATTTACTTTGCATGGAAACTTTGTCTGTTCATGCTCCAACCAGAAATGTTTAAGAGTTCCTATTTCTTTATACCTTTGGCAACTCATTGTACAATCAAGTTGCCTAACTTAGAGGCAACGTGGATCAAACAGTTCTTTATCTAGTTCTTAAAGATATTTTATGCATTAAATGACTATTTACATTTTCATGGGCCCACAAATTAAATAATTTTCATATATCCTCAAAACTGTGAGATAGAACTATTTTAAAATATTCATCATACCACTCACTATGAGCTTACCAAAATCATTCTGTGTGACATGTGTTTCAATAACTATTTGATCCCAAATAGTTCTGTCACCACCAAAGAGTCCAAACAATGCACTTGAACTTCCTACACTATCACCTGGTCATTTTGGGGAAAACTGGGAAATAAGGCAGGTAAAAATGTATAAAATATTATTTATTAATTTTACCTAAAAGCATATATTTAAGCCAGACATGGTGGTGCAGGCATTTAATCCTAGCAATCAAGAGGAAGAGATGGATGGACCCCTGTAAGTTCAAGGCCAGCCAGTTCTGCAAAGCAAATCCTAGGACCCTGTCTCAAAAAAATAAATTAACTAAAAAAATGTGTTAAGAATCTCTCTGTAACAAGATTAAGTATTTCAAAGATATGTGTAGGTTTGTCTTTGTAGTTATTGCAAATTGAACTAAAAAGAGAAATTAGCCCCATTGGATGTGTAGATCTGTTTTATGAGCCAGTGTAGCTAATCCACTGCACATTGTTTATACTGTGTTTTTAAAGGTGCTGTGGAAACATCTCATATCCCACAGGAGGGCTTGTACTCATCCCAAGCTACTTTTCAAAATATCTGCCATAGTTGTCTCCATTTTTAACAATTATAGGAAATACTAAGGGTTTACTACATAGAGGGATATACATGCATGCCCTGCAGCCTTCTGATCTCCACGGAGTAGTACAGGGATGTGCATGCTTGATCTGCAGCCTTCTCATATTTACAGAGAGTAGTACAGGAATATGCATGCATGCCCTGCAGCCTTCTGGTCTCCACAGAGTATGGTACAAGGATATGTATGCATGTCCTGCAGCCTTCTGGTCTCCACAGAGTATGGTACAGGGATATGCATCCATGCCCTGCAGCCATCTGATCTCTACAGAATAGTAGAGGAATATGCATGCATGTCCTGCAGCCTTCTGGTCTCCACAGAGTATGGTACAAGGATATGCATCCATGCCCTGCAGCCTTCTGCTCTCCACAGAGTGGTATTTTGACAACGTTTGACAAAGTACTAGACTTTGTTCACTTTTTAAATACATTGGGTTAATACTTTAATCTCAGCATCAGTGTTTATGTAAAAAGTATACGTGTCCTTTCTTGAAAATGTTTATCTTGCTTTCTGTGGTTGTGTTAAACTGAACTATGACTGAACCGTTTCTCCATTTTCCCAAAGTCACTGGGCTTGTTCATCAAGCAGAGGAAGAAATTGGGAGAATACGCTTACTGTAGTTTCTGTGGGAAGGAGCGGATGAGGTGGAGTGAGCATTTTAGGACTGACTAGTTTGAATCATTTTAGCAGCTGGTAATGAGCTGTCCCTGGCTGTCTGGTACTCGGTAGGAAATGAGGGAAGAGTTAGGAAACATCTCAAGTCTTGAGTCTGAGAATCCACCAGGCCGGTTATGGGGGTGGACTGCAGGTTGGCCGGCTTATATTTGAAAAGCATGCCCATGTGGAACGGCTCCTGAACTGAAGGGTAGGACAAGGGAAGCAGAAGAACAAGACTAAATGACTCAGGCTGTTCATCCAGCCATCCAGACAGGGTATGTCCAGCATGGACAGATGGAGACAAGGCCAATGCAGCAATGCAGTTGCCTTTAATTGAGCACCACTGGCTCTTTGCTGTGTGGTGTATTCCAATTCTTAGTATTTTTGCATGTAATTCTATTTGTATATGCCATCATATGTGTATGTAATAGCATTTTATATATAATAAGCCTTTAGTCAGAGCCCAGGACCATAAAGCACGTCACTGTTAAAGCATCATGGTTTAGGGGCTGGAGAGGGTTCAGCAGCTGAGAGCATGAACTGCTCTTCCAGACGATGTGTCAGTCGGCTCACACCGGCCTGGAAGTCGGTTCCTGGGGACTGGACATCCTCTCCCCGCCTCTGTGGGTAGTGCACTCACATACACAAACAGCCCTCCTGTCGTGTATACATATAAATGTCTAGTTCATCATGGATGTGACATCATTTGTTAAAGTGGGGGAGGTGCTCTCTGAGGTAGCTCAACAGAAGAGCACACACATGCTGTCCTTGCAGAGGTTCTGATTTCAGGTCTCAGAGCACAGAGATAGCTTACAGCTCCAAGACGTCTACTGGCTTCTTTGGGCACCCGTATTCGTGTGCACATACCCTCACACAGTCACACACAGAGACACAAAATTAAAAGTACAAAATAAATATTTTAAAAATAGCACAAGTTAATTTGGAGTGTTATAAAAATTTCACAAATTATTTTCTATCAGTTTTCTACAAGATCTGTGAATAACACTATGGAAGGACACTTTTTAAAAAATCCCACACTAGCTCAGAATCGAGAAATAGACATTTATTTAGGGATAGACTCACAAATCAGAATCCTCTGCTGAAACAGAGATCAGAAACCGAATTCTGCAGCCGGAAAAGAGGTTGGACACATGCTCTATATCAGTGTAAATAGTGTAAGAGGCCACGCCCCAGTGGGCGGGTAACCACTGGCTGTAAGACTTCCTATAGCGTAACACAAACATGATTTTAAATACAATAATGATACCATAAGATGCCCCTTTCAACTGAACACTTAGAGGGAGAGTGTCTCATTTTCTTCAGTGTTGGAGCCGTTGTTAAGTTACCTTTGCTCCTGGAAATAACCTCTGGCCTGTGTTTGAGCAAGAAATTCTAATGAAACTCAGTGTATTACATGCATAAAAAAGACATGCATACATGGGAGTAGATGGAACCCATGTTGGGAAGAGGGGGGCTAGGGGACATGGGAGTGAAGATGACTAAAATTCAATACATAAATGTGTGAAACTGAAACAATAAGGTAAAACTAAGGAGGAGTTATGATGCTAACTCTCTGTTCTGTGCTCCCTTCTCTGGTGATGCAGAGTCCCGGGACATACAGGTTCCAGCTAGAAGGCACTGACAGTTGGAAAGTTCTTCTCGCTTATCATCTGGGAGAAGATGTATTTATTTAGAAGCAAAAGTTATGTTTTAAAAATAGATCGGTTATTTTTGTCAGTGTAATATGTGAAAAGTTTGGGTCTATTTTTGATGCCATAACAAGGAGATAAATTCTAATATCATTTTGTCCTCCAAATAAGTCTAGCACAATATGTTATAGTAAAACTGATGTCAACAGATTTTGTCACCCTTACATTAAACAACATGTGCTACTTGCTAAACAGAAAATGTCAAAGCTTTATTTTTCCATGTATCAAAAACAGAATTTAAAGTGGATTTTATAATCTTCAAACTTTAATATCCTGATACAGTCAAGTTCACCTCTAGAACAGTGGTTTTCAACCTGTGGGTTGGGTCAACACATCAGATATTTACATTATGATTCATAGCAGTAGCAAAATTACAGTTATGAAGTAGCAATGAAGTAATTTTATAGTTAGGGGTCACCACAACATGAGGAACTGTATTAAAGAGTTACAACATTAGGAAGGTTGAGAACCACTGCTGTAGAAATTGCCAGCTGAGCAGTTAACTTGGGTAATCAAAGCTAATGTCCCCATTTAAGACAGTGAAATCTGCATTTTAAATACACACTTTCCTGAGAACAGTCCCAGCGCACAAAGTCTACTGGTGTTGAAATAGCACAAGTCAACCTGAAGTGTCACAAAGGGAATGACAACCAAGTGGTGGGAAATTGCCAAGGATAAAATTCCACACAGGCAAGCCTAAACCATGTTGCACTTTTTGCTCTAAGGAGCTGCCCACTTTAAAAGACTTCACGGCTAAGAGGAAAGCAGCCATGATTCAAAACACCTCCATGGTCCAGGAAAAGTTCCATGTGCTGAGTCAGGTTAAGATTAGCCCAGACAGTAATGGCCTCACAAGCAAACCCAAGGACACCTGATCTTAGCCAAGAGGCCCAGAAGCAATGAATAACACTGAGGTAGACCTCAAATTATTTCTATAATTAACTTTTTAAAATGCAATACAATGTCCACAGAAAATCCAAGAAGGTCAAATACATAGGCAACAAAATAGCATGAATGAGTCAGAGCAAAGGAACAAAACAGACTTCAGTGGAGTTTCCAGTACATTGCAGTATTGATGCTACTGCACATCGAGAGAATAAAAATGTAGACTTTAAGAATAGCAGCAAGAAATCGAAACCTATATAAAACGCAGTAGATGGGCTTAACAGCGTGTTTGACACAGCTAAAGGGAGAGTCATGGAAATGAAGGCAGAGAGAAGTGTGACAACAAAATGATAAAAATGTAAAATATAGGGGAAGATGAAGTAGAATAACGTATAGAAGACCACTTATTCGATACTGATTTCTTGACTGATTTAGTGATTTACTCAAAGTGCTGCTTGTGCTGCCTGTTTGCCAAGCAGGGCTTCATTTGCTACCTGAAACAGAATGACCTGGAGAATTGCTGAATCACTGGGACGTTGTCCTTAACTTGCTGACCGCCACTGCGTTTCTGTACAATCTTGCTTGCTTGCCTCTCCCCTACTGCAGTTTTCGAGTATAAAATGAGAAAGCAAACTGGAGCCAGAATGGAAGTCTTTCTGAAGCGGTTCTGGCTCTGATCCTCTGTGACATCTCCTTCCAGTCTCTTTGGTGTCAGAGTGCTTATTCCAGGATTTCCATAGCATAGAGAGGCATGACATCCAATGTCATCCCAAGAAGAGAGAATGGTAATTTGTCATCTGAGAAAATACCTAAGGAAACATTGACCTTAAGAAGAAAATTTATTTGGGTCACCATTTCAGAGGTTTTGGCCTGTGATTGCCTGGTTTTGTTGTTGAGGGTCTGAGGCAAGACTGAGCATCAAGGCAGTTAATATGTGGTAAATTGAAACTTCTTCCCTCGTGGTAGCCAGAAAGTAGAGCTAAAGACAGGAAGCGGCCAGAGACAAGATACCAAAAAGCTAAATCACTCTGAGTCACATCCTCTAGCCAGGCCACACTTCCTAAAGTTCCCAGCACCATCCAAGAATGCCCACAGCCCAGAGTATGTGAGCTTGTTGGAAACATTCCATATATGGAAAATATATAGTTTCCATTCAAACTATAACAGCAATATTCAAAATGATTATGTAGAGTCACAAACACACTCCACATAAGATATTTACTATAATAACAAAACTTCTAAGTTCCATTGTAGGAATAAGATACAACTTTAGCCATGTGACCAAAGTCAACACAGCAGGAACTGAACAAGTCAACATTACGTTTCTACGGAAATGCAAGCACTAAGAAGGTATCATATCACTTCTTTTTTTCCTCTCTTTTTTTTAAAATTTGTGTGCATGAATATTTGACTATATGAATTTATGAGCATGTGTACATTCAGATGCCCACAGGGGGCAAAGGGTGTTGGATCTCCTTGAACTGGAATTACAGGCGGTTGTGAGCCAACTGATAGGGATGTTGGGAACCAAACTTGACTTCTCATCAAGAGCAATAAGTGCCCTTACCTGCTGAGCCCCACAATGTCACTTCTGTAAAATATCCAGAAAAATACTTATTTAGAATCTAACCATAAGTAAATATTAGTCAAACACTGTTTATTCAAAATACGTGAACTATACTCTTGTAAAAACAAGAACACAAAAGACAAAGACAGATTGAGAAAATGTTTCAAACTAAAACAAATCAGGTAGAAATATCAACTAAATGAAACTACAATACTAAATAAGAAAAACACAGAAAAAAAAGGAAAAGAAATACACAGTCATAATAAGGCCTATAGATTATACTATTGCATAGGTATTGCTCTAGATTTCCATAACTGTAATATGATTATATAAGATAATACATCTTTGATTTGGGGAAATTTAAAGTATTGTGATTTTCCAGAACAATGACTTCTAGATTGTGAGGATCAGCCCCCCAGAACAATGAGACAATCAAAAGAGGAGAAGACAGATCTAGGAATACACAGAGCACAATTCTGCAATTCCTTTCTGCCCAAGCCGTGTCACTATGAACAATAAAAACAACTGAATTGCAATCATTTGCCTCTAAAGGAGGAACATACACTGGGTTGGGAACAGGTGACTGCATTCCTACTGTGATGTGTCTGGCTAATCTGAAGCTAATATCAAAGAGTCACATCCTTGTGCCAAGGTTCAGTTATAAAGCCCACATGCCACTGTTAGTTTTATGGAAAACTAGAAGCAAAAGTGTCTATAGTTACTATGGGACAGTCATGAAAGGTTAAGACCAGAGGGCTGTAGTCATGTCAAGCTGAATCCATATACTAGTTCATTAAGTGCCTAGTCTGCAACTTAACTTCCCTGTGTAGACTTAAAAGAAGAAAGGCATTAACACCAAAATTCAGTGTAATTGTGAGAACCAAACACTAAAGAGTGTAAAGATGTGGTCAGACTAACTGGGAGAGTTCATCAGCTGGAGTCCCACAAGAAATACTTTGAGAGAAGGGAAAACTTCCAAATTAATGCAGAGGAAAATGGAACAAAGCAAGCCAAATGCCCAAAGTGACAAGAGAACTGAGACATTAAACTCAGTAGGTAAGGCAGAAAATACTGGCTAAGTGACAGAACAGATAAACAAAATGATTGCTTTCAAAAATCAAGAGAATTGAGCCAGGCAGAGGGGTGCATGTCTTTAATTCCAGCACGTGGGGAGGCAGAGGCAGGCAGATTTCTGTGAGTGTGGGGCCAGCCTGATCAACAGACAGCCAAGGGATACACAGAGAAACCCTGTCTCAAAAAACACAAACTCACAAACAAAAAAATCAGGAGAGTAAGTCTGCCTCAGAAATAAGTCAACATAAGCTTCTGATGAGATTTTGTTTCTAGACCTGTGTGGATATGGCTACATGAGGTTTTATTTTATGATTTTTCTTTGAGCTATACATCTATTTTGTGTGATCATCTATAAATTTGTACCACACACATACAGATATATTATATATATATATATATTAAAATATAACCATTCTCTCAACCTCTCCTTGCCATATAACATATGCCACATGGTATTTGCCCCATATATAAACTGATGAAATAAATGGTCCTTCAACCCCCTAAAAGAGCTCACAAGTTTAGGCAGATTAGAGTCAGACAAGCCTTAGATCCAAACTTTTCTGTCCCCCAGAAAACAAGCCTGTCCTGCTCTGCCTGACAGCTGCATTCCTGTGTGTGTCGCCACCACTGCCAGACTGTGGTAGTGAATGTCTGCCTATATTCCTTCCTCCTTCGTGACATAGCCGGCAAGCCTTGAGGTGTGGTGTTCACTAGCAGATGGGCTGGTTTTTTGGCACAAAGTTCTTTTAAACATAAGGTGCCATGCTTCTAGAACCAATTGATAAATCAGTTTGACCAAAGCTTTGTAAAGAAGGAATTGATTTATAGAAATTCTGAAATATGCTAAGAAAGTATGAGTCATCACAGAGCTACCTATGAAGGTCCCCAGGGCCCCAGCATCCCAGGATTGATGGTTAATATAATCCCAGCTTCTCTTATCCCCTCATGAGCTTGATAAAATATAATCACACTTTGGACTGACCCAAAGCATAGATTAAAAATGTAGAAAATAATATTGTAATGTAGCCAACAGCTTTGGGTTTGTTAAAAATTCATTTTCTATTTTGAAGCATTTAAGTTGCCCATTCTTTGTGTCTTTTCATCTAATCAGAGCTACTTAAAAAGTATTGTTTAAATTAATGGAAAAGAGGCTATGAATTTGAAAGAGAGTAAGGAGGGACATATGGGAGGTTTGGGTGGAGGAAAGGAAAGGGGTAAATAATATAATTATAACCTCAAAAAATAAATTAAAGTATTATTTAAGCAAAGCCTGAAGGAGGAGTGGGCACATGATTCCTGCCATGACTTCAGGGTAGGGAGGGACTGCATTTAACTCAATCTAGCTCTTCCTCTCCATGCATGTTTCCTACTCTGTATTTGTGTCCCTTCCAACAAATGCCTTTCTTTAGTTTTAAGTCCTCAAAGTGTCTGCAGTAGAGAAACTGTATTCTAAATGGTGGCCTGGAGGTCTTTCAGTGGTTTTCTTCCTGAAGTTGCCGGAAGGCAAGGCTAACAATGACCAGAGTCAGAACTCACCTGCTTCTCAGGTAAATGATTTCATCTCAGCATGTCTTGGCAGGAGAAGGATTAGGCTAATTGATTTCTGTAATTTCTGCCTGAGTGTGCTCTGAGGGGCATGAACACACTATGAAGCCCAGCAAGCTGCCCGTCTGAGTGTCAGGCCTGTAAGTATTGTGGCATGTAGAGAACAGGGTGTCTGTCTCTCACACACATGCCCGCGCACACACAGGCAAACAGGGTGTCTGTCTTACACACGTGCATGTGTGTGCGTGCGCGCACACACACACACACACACACCTACACACTTGTCATGATTAGTTCTCTAGTCTAATGGACAATCTTTCCAAAGATTCCTTACCCTTGGTGTTCAGATATTCTTCAGGCAACGCTTCCTGTTCCTATGATCCTTTATTTAGGGTTTTGAAATCCAACCTCAGCATGACTTGTATATTCTAAATAAAAAGGGGATCAGAAACGTTCTGTAAAGGGCCAAAGAGTAAATATTTTAGGTTTAAGGGCCATATGGTTCCTATCCTAACTACTCAGTTCTGACATTGAAGTCACAAGCAGTTATGAGCAATATTTAAACGAATGAGCATGGCTGTGTTCCTATAAAACTTTATTTATGGATTCTGAGATAGGCTTTCTGTAACTATTTAAAAATGTAGAAATGATTCCTAGCTTGGGGCCATATGAATAGGCATGGCCAGTTCAGCCCTGGGTTGAACCCTGATTGAAAGAACAAAGTGTTTCCGCTGCAGAGTTTACAATTGCCAGTTAGTAAAGGTTGTCCAACCTGCGTGCTGTACTCGGGGGATTATGTTCAGCTATAACTTTCATAACCATTGGGTCCTCTTCTATGTTTTAGATAGAGGTCATTTATAATGCTTATGGCAATCTGACTCTGAGAATCTGGCAGATTAGCCAAGGATGCCGACGTAAAGAATGATCATAGATTTGGGGTTTTAACTTAAAGATTAGAAGATCTTTTACACTTGTAAGCCTTAACCAAATGTCTAAATGGCCTTGAGTGTTTCGACATATATGTCTTATTGTGTAGTAAAATTTTCCAAGAAGAGGTTTGTTGTTTGAGAAATAAAATGGCCTGGTCAAGCATTTGGAATAAAGTGTGTTGAATATGTTTGTAAATGACTGCAAAATATTTAAAGAGATTCGATAAACTAATGACTGTTAATTTCGGAATGTCTATTTTGTACAACTTAATCAACCAGTAATCAAAGAGCAAGGGAAGGATCTGAATATGGTAAACACACCTAGAATCCTAGCATTTGGAGAATGAGGCAGGGAGATCGTGACTTTAGTGAGACTGGGGGCAACATAGTGAGTTGTAGGCCAGACTGCTACAATCGAGACTGTCTCATGGGGATGGGGCAATGAATCGGATATTAGAAGTGTTTACTGCTCTTGCAGAGGATGTCACTAGCATCCATATCAGGGCAGTTCACAACTGCCTGTAACTCCAGTTCCTAGAGATCTGATACATTCTTCTGGCTTCCAGGAGCACTTGCATGCATATGAATTCAGGCAGGAGCACATGAATACACATTTAAAAAAAACTCTCAAAAAAAAAGCAAAGAAACCTAAAATTCCTATTTTTAGGAATTTGTCAATGAAAGAACAAGACTTATACAAAGCTTAAAAGTAAGCAAACACATTTTAAAGTATGTATCATTTTAATTATGTAAATCATAATTATCATATTTTAGTTACATGAATTATGTTTTAATCATTGTTAAGTTGCTGTTTCTTAAAAACTCAGGTAACTAGAACTAATCGTGTTTGTACAAAACTTTCTTGAACGTATCCTAAAAAGAGGTACATGAGGAGCGTGGTAGTGAGAACCAGCGTGGTCAATCTATCTGACCAACCACTGCCATTCAGCTACCAGTGGTATGATAGCCAACCAGACTGTGACCAGTCTTGTGCTGGCACTGTTTCTCTCTAGGAGACATCTTTTTAACGTCTTAATTTTTCTTTATTCTTTGTAATTTCATAAATGTATACAATGAAATATGATCATATCCACACCCTCCCTATTCCCCCTCTAACGCCCTCCCATATCTCACCAATTCACACCCTTCCCAACTTCATATCATCTTTTTGTTTTGTTCTGTTTGGTTCTTGATAACCCAGGAAGTTCAGTTCCGGTCCCTCATATATGCATGGGTATGTGGTAATCCTCTAGAGCATGGGAAACCTACCAGTGGCCACACCCTAAAATAAGAATGAGTTCACCTAACTTGTCAGTTATCACTGCCAGTAGTTCCTTATTTAGAGGTGAGACCTGGAAAGCCCCTCCCCCGTCTATGCTGGAATTTTGCCTGGCTTGAGCTTGTGCCCATCTCGTATAGGCAGCCACAGTTGCTGTGAAAACATGGTCTTCATCCAAACCAATAGTCAAACCCATCCAAAGGACCAAGAGTGAACCAAAAGTGATATTGCACGGGAGCACTCTGAGGCTGGAGATTCACGTGATGGAATGTAGAGCATCATCAACACAGCCAGCTAACAGCTGATGCATAATAGTGCTTATTCCTTGAGAAATATTCTTCACATGTAAACATAGAACAGAAAGTGGTATCCATCAAAACCTGATGTCAGCTTAATACCGTGTCTTCCCTCAGCATAATTTAATTTTCTGTGTGTGCTTGTTTGTGAGGGATTGACCCATCCAGCAGGTCCAGTTATTCAGGGTCTGAAGAAGCTGCTACCTGAAAGTCATGAATGAGAGAAAGGAAGAAGACCAAGCAGAAGTCACTTGTCAAGGTCTTACTTTATTAGGGAACAAGTGCCAGTATATATAGCTCCGAAATGGGGAGCTTGGCTTGGGGTGGGGGATCGGGAGATAGGGCAGTGAGCAGAAACTGGGGGTAATAAAAATCGCTAGTTAGCACACCTGTGTAAACAGAAACATTCTTTTGTGGATAGATAACTTTGGAAGAGGGGCTCTCTGCAAACATCCTTAAAACAATGGTCTCCGTATCTTTGTTAGCTTCCTAGAATCAATAGCCTTAGCTGGCTCTGTTAAACATTCTAAGTCAACGTTCTTTGCTAACCTCCTGCTATATTTTATTAGGGCAAAGGTCCCTTGATGTGGGAGTGGTCTCCTGTATTTTGTATTACTCTCATTGGTTGAATAAAGACTCTGTCTGGCTTGTAAGATAGGTCAGCCCTTAGGTGGGTGGAGTAGACAGAACGGAAGTTCTGGGAAGAGAGAAGGAAGTGGGTCAGTCGCCATGAGGCTCCCACCGCAGATGGATGTATCTTAGAACCATCCGGTAAGATCACCACCTCGTGGTGACACACAGACTTTTATAATGGGTTAGTTTAGATCTGAGAGCTAGCCAAGAAAAGGCTGGAGATAATAGGCCAGGCGGAGTTTAAATGAATATAATTCTCATGTGGTTATTTCGGGTGCAGGCGGCCAGTGGCTGAGCGGGCCAGCGGCTGGCAGCTGGGGAACACAACTCACACCTCTCCCCCAATTACAACAGTCCCTAACAAGGAATGGATCTACCCAGCATAACTTCAAATAGAGGTCAAAACACAACCATCTGGGATATTTGACCTGCCACCTGTTTTTGTACAGTCTTCAAACTAAAAATGGTTTTTATACTTCTAAGAGTTCTTTAGAAAGCAATACTGACATTTTAAAGCATATGAAAGTTATAGACAATCTGAATGTCAGTTTCCATAAAGAGGCTGTGTTGGTACACAGATAACCACATTCATTGACATTTTGACTGCGACTGTTTTCACAGCATTGAATAGTTTCACTGGAGAGAGGCCACAAGGCCCACAAAACACTTACTATTGGTCCCTTATAACAAAGCCTGCCAACCCCTGCTCTTAGAGAATGACTTTATAATCTCAAGTGACATGATGCTGTAGGAAATCTAAATGCTCCCTGTCATGGCTTTCCAGTTGATAAACTGACAAGAGACATGTTAACAGAAAAGCCATAACAAATGTATTTGCTCATAATTTGTGGTGACACAGAAAACTTCTGGTCAAAAAATCAAAGTCCATGGTGAACAGTCTATTTCTATGCTTAGGCTTGTTGAAGTATGGGAAGCCAGGCAGAAATGTGACTGGACAGGAAAATACATGATCCAGAAGTAATAGCAGTTGAGACCCAGTAGAGTTGTCGGTTCAGATCCTTCTTGGCCTCTGTGCAGCATTCTGTTCTTCTAGATACAAGGCAAAGCTCTACTTGAATTGAGGGTCATGTGATCTGCACTCACGCAAGACAGGCCAACAAATGGCTTTGGAGCCTGTTCTTCCAGGTGGGTATGGAGGTTAGAACAATGTTTTTTATGCTGGGGTTAGCACAAAAACCTAGCTGTGACTAGGTCTTGTTTCTACAACATTATGGAAAAGAAACTCTAGAACTACTGACTTGTCATGGTAAGAATAAGGGGTGAGAAGCAGAAGAGAGTGCCCATAAGCTTTTCCCTTAAGGCCTTCACTTTAGGGTGGCATTTTTTGAGCCCCACAATGTACTAAGTGAGAAAGCCAGGGCCATATCCAATTCCAATGCCAAGTGGTCTTAGGTGAGTTATAGCCGGAGGTCTGAGGTTGGGATCCACTCCAGTGTTGTAAACACCCAAGGTGGCACTGCCTTGCACGTGAGCACAGCTCATTTGTATTATGTCAAAGCAGTGCTTTCTCCTGGAGTGAGTTGCTGTCTGGAAGAATTCCCTTTACTGCTTAATTAGGAAGCATCTCATAACTTGTCTAGAGCTCTTCTTCTTTCTGAGACTAGTGTCTCCTGTCATGTCGGCCTGCCCTCCATCCTAACACTCCCTTATCCTGAGTGTGTATTTGAGGGAAATTGGGATATATTTAGTTCAGGATAAATGGGATTAAGGAAAGTGGCATTTGGAAGATACTAGTTTGGGTTAAATGGGGCTGTGTCCATATGATTCCAAGTCGCCTGGTCTGTCCACCCACCTTGATAACACAGCTCTATGACAAGAATGCAATGCTATAAGAAAGTGCCATAGAGCATCCAGTAACAAAGAAACTGTTCAAGAAATAAGAGTTACAGTTCATGAAAATGCTATTTCATCATCATATGAAAATATATAGAAACACAACATACATATACACATTCATATTTGTAAGCAAAAGCTTTATTTCTCTTGCTATCTTGAACATATATTGTCAAGAATGTGCTTGATAGTAAAACACATATCCTTATGAACGTGCCATATATATTTTATGGAGATATTTTCACATAAAATGTCTATGTTTTAAGAATCTGTGTTACCTAAGTGTTGGCCTGTAGCACTTGCCTAAGCATTGTAGTATGTCTGTGCGAAAAGGCATGTATTTCATGAATCCCAGTGTATCCTATCAAACTGTGCATTTGATTCCCGGCATACCTAGGCCAGATTAACTTAGGTCACTCTGTTAAAAAAAAAAAGTTTTACTAAACTGCCACTGACTCACTGCAATGTTCTGCAGAGCAAATCATTTCTGGCCTTTTATTATTTTCAGTGGTTGATCCATAGAAGTATTTAATTACACAACTACAGAACTCAGTACAAAGTAACAGCATGTTTTTTTAAGCAAAGAAAAAGTTTATTTCATCTAACAATCTCAGGTTGCAGTCCATCATTGGGAGGAAGTCAAGGCAGGAAATGCACATAGTTAGCCATAGCTCATCCATTGTTCATAGCAGAAAGAAATGCATGTAGGTGTGCCTGTTCTCATGCTTCCTTGTGTTCAACCTGATTTCTCCTCTCAAACAAATCAGGACCCCCTGCCTAGGGAATGGTGCTGCCCCTGGGTCTTCCAGCATCAATTAAGAATACCCCACAAACATGTCCATAGGCCAACCCAGGGTAGACAATCCTTTATTGAGACCTGCTTCCCAAGTGATGACATGCTGTGTCAAGTTGACAATTAAAGCTGACCTTCACAGCATCAATGGGTCACTTTGTCTTTCATGCGTGGGACAGATAAGATCATTCCTGGAAACCCTATTTTTTTCTGAAATATTTCCCCTAAAATTTTCTGCAAGCTAATGCTTCTCGAATTTCTTGTCTGAGGATGCCAGCTGTTACTTCAGACCCCAGGAGCTGCTCTAACTCAGAGCTGACGGGATCAGAGGCAGATCACCCCCTTTTCTGTAAATATGTTTTGAGCGAGATTGTTGTTCTTGAAAATGTGAGCCTATGTCAATCACCTTTTAGTTTTGTAAAGACAGAATATACCTGGCTCGATATTTGACCAAGCTAACAAAATGTTAAGTGTTGTTTTTGGTTTAAAGATGTTTTGATGTCAGTGTTGGGAGAAGACATATTTGACATATTTGTTTTTGCTGGAGGTTAATGCTGGAGAGTGGGAGAAACTTGTTTGTAAGTAGGGAAAATGTGCTTGTTTTGATGTATAAATAAAGATGGCTGGAGCTATTAAGGGCTGGCCACGTATGGGAAACTCATCTGGTAGTCGAACAGTTCATTTCTTCATGCCAACATCCCTTCCCAGTCTCAGCACCTGAACCCAGGCTGCAGCAGGACCGCAGCACACAGCGTTGAGACACCTAAGGTATAGCTTCCCTATCGTTATACAAGACATAATTTTAAAGGAGACTTTTGGGTCCCCTGGCTCATCAAATATTTCTGCCACCTCTCCCAGGATGTTCCTTGAACCCTTAGGCGTGAGGGTTGTGCTGTAAATGGATCAGTTTTTACTGTATCCATGGCTAGGTCCAATTTGGGTTAAGAAAGAAGTTAAAGAATTGAGAGAGCTGAGTGGACTACATATCAAAATGATTTTAAAAGTGATGAAGGGGAAAATATGAATAGTAATTTGGGATTCTAGAGTGAAAAAAAATGGAACTTCAGATTTTAGAGGTAATATAAAATGTGCTTAGAGGAGATGGCTAACAGAGAAGAGATATTCAGTCCTTTGGGGTTGAAAAGTGGCAACTCAACTGCCAGATAGATACTGAGAGTTTTTAGGGTGTCACCTGTCAAGGAACTGTGAGGAGGCGACTTACCCCAGGGTATAAAGGAGAAGTAACTGTAGCCTCAAGGAGAGGAAGCAGTGAGTCAGGGCCTATGTGGCACATTCAACAACATTACATCAGGGAAAGGCTCCTTTAGAGGAAATAAGTCACAGCCCTGAAGCAACAGGGATAGAAGCAACCCCAAGTCTTGCGCTTTGGATAAACTGGCAGTGATTCCCGAGACTGGCGCTACTTATCAGGAGTCACCTATAGCTTTTTGCCTTGGAAACTTCTTCCAAAGCCACGTGGGTATCTGATAACAGAATGAAAGCCATGATCGGCCAAGATCACATAGGAATAAAATGCTCTCTGAGAATTTAACATGGCCTAAGCACAGCAAAGGGAGCGCTCAGTTGTCGTGATGAACCTCGCTACCTCAGGAAATGACGGTTGTCGTGATGAGCCTCGCTACCTCAGTAAACGGCAGGAGACATTTTCAACAGGCCGCACAAAGAACCTGGTGTTTTCTGAAAACACCACTAAGAGGAAGATGAAGCTCAGGCTATTGCCAAGGAGATCTACAACAGCATGTAAACCATATTGTTCGGTCACTAGGGTAAAATAAAGAAATGAGGTAAGGAGTGGACTTCTTTTGGCTCATGGTCTGAGAGGGTACAGTGAAATACATCAGGGACAGTGTGACAGAGTTCATGGCAGTCTGGAGCTGTGGCAGTGGAACCATGACGTTGCTTGCTTACATCTCTGGGTCAGCAAACAGAGTGACTAGTCAGGAAACAACCCAGAAGGTCATCCTCCAGCAACTCACTTCTTTCGGTGAGATTCCACCTCCTACAGATCTCTCAACCTTCCAAAACAGCGCCACCATCTTGTTCAAAACACGTGAGCCGATGGTGGACACTTCACTTCTAAGCCATAGTGCAAATCAAGCTACATTTTCAGAACAGACCCCCACATAATTGGTCAATAGCAACTATTTGTTTATTCTATTTCTTTTGAAAGAACTAAGCAATGTGGTCAGCACCCACCATTGACTAGAAAGTCCTAAATACCTTTTACATGGTAACTTACCTTTTGGAAAGCAGGAATGTGTTGTCTGTGTGAATGGGACATGAGCCACCTGTCCAGTAACTTCTCTGTTGTCCATGCTACTATGGCTCACGCCACTCAGGTCCCAGTTACACACAAGGTGCTTTCTTTGCTCTGCTGTGTCAGCAGCAAGAAAGGTCCTTAGCCTACCAGAGGTCGGACTGAAAAGACAGACTTCAAAGTGAGAGTTATTTTCAAACATAAATTCCATCTACTGGGTCTCTGTGAAGGTTTTTAATCCCATGCTGCTAAGAGAACCATCTTCTTCGGTTTGGATTTTCTATGTTTCATAACACCCTACCACTTCCCTCTGAAGTGCTTATATGATCTCAATCTACCCCAAGATGTCGAAGGAGATCCTTCAGGGGTGTGTGGCATATCCCACAATGGAGCCAAACCCTATTAAAAATACGTAAGTGAGGCAAACTCATCAGGGCAGAGTCCAAGATTTTCTAACTGTATCCCATCTGCTCACTAATGTATTTAATGGCAGTGTATTTAGTGGCAGGCCATGCAGTCTCAGAGATCTACCCTTAATTTGGATGGTGTAACTGAACCAATCAAATGTTATAAACTGCATGATTTAGAAGATGCTGTGGTTCTCAGTTCACCTCTCATTTAATTCATCATTGAGTCAAATATTCCTGATGAAATCCACTCATAAGGGATATCCATCACAGAAGTACTGTTATGGAGGGTGTTTAAGCAGAAGTTATCAACCTGGTGGGCGGACTGTCAGGCCATGAATTACTTTACATAAAAAAACAGACTTGTATTGGCAATTTTAACTTCAAATTATATAACACTGACATGATAGTTAAGGCATAAAATGAGCTTAATTGACCCTTTAACATTAGAAAATTCACTTTAGACAGGAATCATGGTTGGAAACATGGCCATTTCTTCTAAGGGACCATTTTTCTCAAAGGACAGCTGCAAGAACGCTCTGTTCCTTTGATTTAGCTCTTCCTCTGACCTTGGGAACTCATTCACTTGGTAGAACATTTGGTTTTATAAAAGAATATATCCTTTTGGCACCAGCCGGAAATGTGAATTAAGTAAGCTATTACCTCAGATGTAGTCCTTATCCCCAAATCATAGGGAAGCAAACCCACATAATGGAGTCATTTTGGTTGTTGCTTCTCTCAGAGAACATCCAGGGGAAATGAATGGAAGTAAATATGACAAAAGTTAATTAAACAAAATAAATATTATTTAAAAACTAAAGCATTGAGAGTTACAGGTGTAGAGACTATGGAGAAAAATCAGCTTGACCACTACCATACACCTCTCAACAGATGTCAATCTTGAGCACTACAGCCAGAGACCAATTTCAGAGACCTTTCTGTTTCTTCTGCAGTTATTTTGTCTCTCCCAAGAGATACTTAGCTCCCTGGGGCAGCCATGTCATTCTCCCAACACTGAATACTTGCCTGCAACAGGCAGTGAACCACCCATATGAAGTTCCCCATCCCAGGATGCATTCACATGGGCTCCATGGAAGTGATATTTGATAGATGGGAATATTTGATAGGTAGAAATATGCTATAAAATTCTCTCTGCACTAAAAGCATTGGAGAAGTGAATTATAGAAGAGCTTTCTATACTGCAAAATATGCCCTACAGGTGCCTGCTTCGGTTAAGACTAGATGGAGGGTGAATAAACCATTCTAACGTACTTCCAAACAATGTCATAGAAATCTATCAATATTAGCCTTGTAAGAGAGAGACTAAACATGAAATGTGGCTTTAGAGGAATGCTATTGTTTCTATCTGGAAGATCCCTCAAAGTCCCATGTGAAGTTAAAAACTTGGTCCTGGCCTCTTGAACCACCAGGAGATGGTGGAACTGTTGCTGAGAAATGAGACCTGTCTTAGTCAGGATTTCTATTGCTGCAATAAAACACCATGACCAAAGAGCAAGTTGGGGAGGAAAGGGTTTATTTGGCTTCATCACTAAAGGAGGTCAGGATAGGAACTCAACACAGCTGGAACCTGGAGGCAGGAGCTGATACAGAGGCCATAGAGGGGTGCTGCTTACTGGCTTGCCTGTTTTCTTATAGAACCTAGGACCACACACAATGAGCTGGGCTCTCTTCCATTGATCACTAATTGAGAAAATGCCTTACAACTGGATCTCATGGAGGCATTTCTTCAACTGAGGCTCCTTCTTCTCTGATGACTCTAGCTGGTGTCAAGTTGACCCAGAACCAGCCAGTACAGGACCAAATGAAAATTTTTTACTCATTGGAGGTATGCCTTTGAGGGAGATCACCGTACCCTGTCTTATTCCTCTTCCCCTTCACACTCACAACCCTGATGGGAAGTAAATGGCTTGTTCTATGCTATGCTCCCTGTCGAGGTGTTCTGTCTACAGACACAGCAGCCATGATGCCAGCATCCACAGACTGAAACATGAGCCCCAGTGAACCTTGCATTCTAAGCTGTCTTCACCAGGGAATACGTTCTAGAACCAGAAGCTGTCTGTGCCTGGAATGATCATTTGAAGGGAAGAGGGTCTCACTGTGGAAGAAGAGAAAACTTTTAAGCTATGACTCTCAGATCTTTTGGCACCCGTTCATCCTAGTCCCACATGCAGGTTTCTCAGCCTGAGCAACTTATTGACCTCCCTGAATGAAAACCAGGGCTTTCGAGTTCCATATTCTCGTCAAAACTTTCAGAAAAAATATGATCATAATAGTTAACTTTTCTTCACCATTCCTATTTGCGAGACACTATACATTCTCACATATATGATCTCATTTGCTACAATACCCTTAGGTATTAGTAAATGCTGCTACTAATCTCACAATTTGTGAATATCACCACACTGGGTTTGTTTGGTAGGTGGCCAGCCTTGAACTCACAAAAATCCACCTGCTTCTGCCTCCCAAGTGCTGGGATTAAAGGCATGCACCACCACCACCCGGCTTTTCTAATCCCAGAACTAAAGCAGCTAGAAAGAATAGCAATCCAGTGTGACCCAGGAAGCTGTCTCTAAGCACCATGCCTAATTTCTGAAAGGAGAGTTACATCATTTTGTTACTACCAAATAATCTATTTTTAGGCTTGCTATTTTAAATAGAGTTAGCATGCTTGGTTGGTTTGTTGCCCTCACTATAATTTCTCATTCAATTCAGTTCTATAAGCATCCATTGAGCAAATAATTTATGCTCATCAATGTGATAATTACTACAAAGACTCAGCATTTGCCCTGGGGGGAAAATGTCATTGAATGAATGAGACAAAAAAATGTATGTGGAAAAAGAAAAAAAATACTATTAAGCTGGCCAGTGGTGACACACAACTATAATCTCAGCACTCAGAAGACAGAGGCAGGCTCTCTGTGAGTTTGAGGCCAGATTGGTCTACAGGATGAGTTCTAAGACAGCAAGGGCTGCACAGGGAAACTTTGTCTTGAAAAAAAAAAAGGAAAGGAAAAAAGAAAGAAAGACATACTATTGCAATATACTGCATGAGTAAACACCAGAAGGTATGATCCCATCTGCCACAGTCTATTTGAACAACAATAACAAAAATGCTACCAAAGTAAGTGTCTTACACAAGAAATATTTATTTCTCACAATTCTGAATCCTGGAACATGCGAGATCAAGGAAGATCTGATGAGTCATTTCCTGATTCCACAGACTGTGTCTTACTGCACCCTCACACACAGAAGGAACAGAACTTTCAGGTGCCACATTATGTGGCACTACTTAAATTCTTGAAGGTTCCACCCTCACGACATAATCACCTTACAAGGCCCCCCCCACACACACCTTCTAATGTCATTGCACTGGGGTTAGCATTTCAACATGTGATCTCTGGAAGACAAATATTCAGTCTGTAACATCAAGTATATGTAAACCTGTAGCCACACTTTCTTTGGACCACCAGCTCTGAAATAATGGCGCAGACACTTATTAATTATGAGAGCTTGACCTTAGCTTAGGTTTGTTCCCAACTAGCCCTTATAACTTAGATCGTCCTGTTTATATTCATCTACATTCTGCCACAAGGTTCATTACCTCTCCTCCACACTGACGTCCAGTTCCTTCTGCTTCTCACTTGCAAATTCCTTGTGCCAGATTCTTCTCCCAAGTTCCTCTCTCTCTCTCTCTCTCTCTCTCTCTCTCTCTCTCTCTCTCCAGAAGTCCCACCTATCCTCTCCTGCCTAGCTATTCAACTCTTTATTAAACCAATCTGAAGGTGTGTTGGCAGAGACACATCTTCAGAGAATGTGCAAAAAGATTATCCCACAACATAAACCCACACAAGCAACGTGGGCATGCAGCTGGATTGGTGATCGTCAGTGTTCATCTGACAATGGTCACTGAATGTCTTCAAGCTCTCAGCTCCCTGAACCTGCAATCTGCATGTCAGACATTCCGAGGGCTGGGAAAATATAGATCTTGAAGGGAAAAAATTAACATAGTGTAAGATTTTGAGTGTTTATAAAATGGAAATGAGGATGGGATAGAGACTTATGAAAAGAGAAATGATAAGGGTGTCATAAGAGAAAAGGAGTCAGAATAGCCTGGGAAGAACCAGCTGGTAAGATCCTGTTGTCGGCTGCACCTTAAGCTTTCATCACAAGATGTAGAGAAATCAAGCTGAGACTGAACTGGAAACTTACTACCTGCTGCCCAAACCCCACAGTGCCAGAAGGTGTTATGCAGGCTACTGGGGGAGGACTGTCAACAGTCTTACTCAATTGTGGACCCTATGTGTTACACTAATGACTTATCAAGCAGGAAGTCCCCACTGGTACAATAGTGGAGTGATCAACTGCTTTCTGATCGCTTTTGAGGTCTGCTCTATAGGAGGTAATTCACATCTGGTGTTGTAAACCTGGTCAAAAGCACATGGCTAAGAGGTCATAGGTCCTAGTGAAATGGCTACTAGATATGATGCACCTGTCAAATTGTATTCCGAATATGTGTTACTGTCAACTTTGGACAGAAAAGCTACTGATTGCCATGAGTAGTTGTAACTATAAAGACTCGTAACTGGGAATAAGTGACTGTTGGAAGCTCAGCATGAACTATCTACATCAGCTATCTATTCACTATATCTAAGGTATAGTGAATATCTCTATATTTACTATATATATATATTCAGTATATCTAAGGTATAGTGAATATCATGAAGAAGAAGGAAGTAAGAAGAATATAAGAGCAAGAGAATGGAAAGGAGTGTTGCAAACACTGTCCTCTCGACATAGCATGGCCATTGTACTTTTGAACTCACAGCAGCTTGATAAATTGATCAAAATTCACAGAAGACCAGGACTATTGACATCCTGTCATGGAATGGGATGGCTCATGAGGCCCCACACTTGAAGATAGTTAGTGGTTTATGGTGGGGAGAAGACTTCATCTTCAGTGGTGTGGTCAATGGTGAGGTGCCTATGTTCCTACATATAACACCTCAGCCATGTTCCTATGAGCAACATAAACTCTCTCTCTCTCTCTCTCTCTCTCTCTCTCTCTCTCTCT
>JAQHUG010000015.1:4637425-4656449 GCA_028555095.1 Dicrostonyx torquatus
TTTTCGAGACAGGGTTTCTCTGTAGCTTTGGAGCCTGTCCTGGAACTAGCTCTTGTAGACCAGGCTGGTCTCGAACTCACAGAGATCCGCCTGCCTCTGCCTCCCGAGTGCTGGGATTAAAGGCGTGCGCCACCACTGCCCGGCCATCTGGACAGTTGTTAAGTAAGGCTGCTCAGCATCCGTTCAGAGTCCCTCTCAACCAGTGCCATCAGCATCATACATAGGACCTTTGCATTGCAGTTCAGATCACCCCACTGCCAAGACCCACCATTACTGCTGTTATTGCTGGGTGGCAGTAAACATGCTAGCCTTTGACATATATAATCCTGATTTTCACAAACATGAAAATCAGTTTTATTTCCACTTTCCTGATAACGAACAGAATCTTATGGCCAAGGTCACATAGGTGGTTGGGTATGAAAATCACTATTTGAATCCTTATCTAGCTTACCTGACTCACATGTCCATCTTAAGCACTCTTTCTATGATGCCTTCATTTACTATGATGATGAAGAAATTCTGAACATACTATACACACATACCAGACATATATATATATATATATATATATATATATACACATGTGTGTATACATACACACACTGTTTATTCTCCCCAACTCCTACTTCTTCCCTGAAAACTTTTCTAAGGCTCCCTAAAGTCTGGGTCCGTTCAGGTGTCAGCAGTTGTCTCCTGTAAGGAATTACTATCCTTCTTAAAGAGAATAATACAAGGAAAAGTACCTTCCCAGTAGCCTACTTGGAAACAATGACAAACACATAGAAAACTTGAACCTATTGTATAAAGAACTTCATCTCTGAACCACCTGAGAGCAAGTGTTCCCTCACACTGAATTCTTCAGGACCTGTTTTCTTCAAATGAGGGTGTTTCCCCAATGACCACAACAGGACCCTCAGAACCATTATTAGCACTGCCACATAATTCTCAGGCCTCACTCAGCTTTCACCAGTTCCTCCCATCACAGCTTTTATAGTAAAGCCAGTGAGTGTGGAATTCCATGATTGGATTAAATGGTCATATTTCTTTAGTTTGGCTCAATCTCTCCTGAATTTTCATGACCTTGATATGTTTAAAGATCTTGTGCCAGCTGTTTTACAGACTGTCTCCATGGGATTTGTCTGCTGTTTCATGTGCCTGGAGTTTTGTTAGGTTCCTATGGCAAGAACAAAGATTGATGCTGTGTTCTCATTGAGCCTATCAATGGGGGAAAGTTTCAGTTGTCCCATGCTTGACAATAAAGAAAGACCTGTCAGAAAGAATAAAAGACTGGGGAGCACTCAGCCCTGCATGGGTTTTGTCACTTCCGTATCACACCCCTCCCCCAGAAAACTGCTGTGAGGCAGAATTTTCCAGGCAGAACAGGCCATTACACACATGAACCTCACAACAGCCATCACTTCATGCACAAGACTTGAACAAGATGAAGCCAGACGGAACCCAAGCCAGGATGGAGAAGGGGATCGGAAGTCCCACCCCTAATTAGGGAGCTGTAGGTGATTGATAGCGGCTTAGGGAAAGAGAGTTCATTTCTTCAGGGAGGCTACTCATGCTCCAGTAGATGGCCCTATACCCATGCGCATACAGGATCACTAACCAGATTCAGAGGGGTTTTTTAAAAACGAATACATGAAGTTGGAAGGATAAAATGGTAGGGAGGGAAAGGGGGAGTAATGAAGGGGAGATGAAGTAGGGTTGAATTTGATCAAAACAAACTCTCTCTCTCTCTCTCTCTCTCTCTCTCTCTATATATATATATATATATATATATATATTCTCAATAAAATAGACTTTTTAAGTGCCTGTCAGGACACTCTTCTCTATACTTTTTCTTCATGAGCTTTGCAGAGGCATTTGGAAGCTACACAAAATCCCAACCCTTCAGTGGAGTCTCGGTGTCTTTTATTTATTCTTTTGACCATATTCATGGATGACTTTAATCACTAATGTTAAAATTGTGGATTTGTTCTATGAGGAGTTTGTAGTGTTTATAGACTTGAGGGTACAGAAGCTGGGATTGCTGCAATAAAAGCATTACAGGTCTTTCCATGTTGATCGAGAAGCACAGTTAAAAGAAGAGTTGTACAAGTTGTCTATTTGATCTGCCATATGATATCACCCATGCACACGTGTTTATAATGTGATTTTGTGTGTATGTATGGCACTGAAGATTGAACTCAGGGTCTCTCGTGCATGCTACCAAGCTACAGTGCAAACTTAACATAGTCAGGGCTTGGTCCACAAACCTCTGTTCATTCTTCAAATGAAACCGTACTTTCTAAACAATGGTAAGAAACCTTGATTTGGTGTGATGTCTGGGGAATAGAGAACAAAACTAAGAGTGGGGACCATAAGAATGCTGTGTCACAAAGCAAGTAGGGATGGGACTCTAAGTGACTATCCTTTTCCACTTTGCCCAAGGTCCTGGCTTTGGGCAAAATTTCATTTTTTGTGTTACCACTCAAGTTTTGAAAAAAAAATAAGAAACAGCTGGAAGGACAGAAAAGCCCAGATCCCCACAAACTGTTGATGAAGCTATTCACATCAGAGCCTGTCCCTGACTGCTGTAATGAGTCAGGCTAGGTCACCATTCTCAAAAGGTAAATTTAAATAACAGTAAAAAGCACTAAACTATTTATTCAATATGGTCATATTGAAGAGGAACAAAGAGATACTGTGAACCCCTAAGTCCATCTCCCAAGGTCCTGAAATGCAGAGCAGGTTTAAATTAAAGGCAAGGGGTGTGCTTGTCTAGGCAGTACCTGTGAAGGTGTGGTCCCACCTGTCATCATGGTCTTGGCTCTAGCCTCAGCTTGGGAAGTTCTCAGAGCTAAGTGACATCCTTTGCTGGGAGACATCACCCCCTCTGACTGGCACATTGCTTCAGCTTTTTCCGCCACCCATCAGGAGATTCCTGGGAAAATACCAATTTCTAGACACCACTGCTTCTAGTCTGATGGGAAAGGGGGAAGGACAAAGGTCTGTTGAATGTCTTCATCCAAGAAGGATGGTTTAAAAAAAATCAACCCTCTTTTCCCTTTGCCCAGACTCTTCCAGTGGGGGTAAAAAAAAAAAAAAGGTAGACAGTGGTGGCACACACCTTTAATCCCAACAAACAGGAGGCAGAGGCAGGTGGATCTCTGAGTTCAAGGCCACTCTGGTCTACAAAGTGAGTTCCAGGACAACTAATGCTAAACAGAGAAACCCTGTCTCGAAAAAATCAAAACCAAAAAGAAAAAAATCTGAGCAGTGACCCTGGGCCCCTTTACTCACACCTCTTCTTCCCACCCCTCTATAAGCAACATGGTCCACTGCAGGGTGCACAAGCTCCCTACGTGCTGGTCACCCAATGGCCCCCAGTGTTCTGTATCCCCATAAAGATGACAGTCCTTGCAAAAGACTGTCAACCTCCTAGTTTTGAAAGTGTTATATTTTCCCAGTGCATGTACTAAATGGTGGGAAGTGCAAGAAAGTGGAGTTGTGCCCCACCTGGGGCTTCTGTGAACCTGGCCTGTAGCAGTACGTGGCAGACTGGCAAGCACCTCTGGAGATGTGACATCTCCTCCATGACAACTTCAGTGCTCTCCCCTCTTCGTGGCAAAGAGGGTTAGAACCACAGCCTTGCCAAAACATTCACCTGGGAAATATGATTTTTAGATGGTTTTGTTTGTTTGAGTTTTGTCCAAACATCTGCAATACAAAATGCTGCATAGGATCCTATTTTACGAGGCTATGCATCCCCTAATTCCCCACCTTCTCTGGCTGACTCCGACTCTGCACCCAGGACTATGAGCCAAGGTTCCCAATCAGGAAGATTTTCTGTGTCTTACACCAGCAACACTTGAGTGAGCTTGAGGTGTTGACAGTGGCAAAGCCAGTTCTCCATCTCCTGCGAAGTTACCAGGACAAGATGTGGGTTGAATATGAAGGTAGTAGATTTACTGGTCTCCTTTTTCAGAAGGGAGGGATTGTAACATGGGCTGGCGTCAGAATACAGTTCAGGAATGGAGTGATGTGAGGAGAATTCTGAGTGCTTGTGAGAGAACTCGAAGAAAACAAGGCAAGACTCTTGTGACCTCGGTTTCTTCAAAACATGAAATGTTCTTGTAATGTGTTTTTGTGCTCCTCCTGGATAGGAGTGAGTTTACTTCAGGTTACTCATTATTGCTTGCTCTTGTTTTCAATTAAATGTTTAAACTTTCCTCTATTGGCCTCTATGGAAAAATGTATTTTTGCCCCATGCTGGCTGTCTTTGTGATTGTATACAGCTTGAACACATGAGGACTTTCCTCATGTGGCTGTTCTCAACCCGCAGAGTATAAACTGTCTGAGGCTCTGAATAAAGTTGACTATTGCGTGAGACTTCAGTCTGCCTCAGTAATCGGCTTCGTCCTCCCGGGTCCCATGAATTTTGCATCAGTAACGAGATAGCTGGGGGATATTGCACGGGCTGTGGGCAGTTAGAATCTCTGTTGCGAGGCTGAATTCCCAGATGACATTACTGGTGAGACACACATCCACCCAGCTCCCACCGTACGTGCGTGCATGCGTGCATGTGTGTGTGTGTGCACAGGAGGGACATATTAAGCATCTCATATTGATTGTAAGAGGCCTTATGGATATAAATATTAAATGTCTTTAAAATAGTACTGTTGATAGTATCCTTGTTGGGTTGCAGGAGAAAAACCAGTATATAGAACAAAGAGGAATTCCAGAAGATTCCAATGCAATACAACTATCCAAAGGTTGGAATATATCAAATCTAACTGGATTCACAAGAGCTATGGCCCAGAATAGCCAGACCTCTGAGTCATATGGACCTCAATGCATTTTGAAACACAATATGAATCAACATTTAACAACAATGATATTGGCAACCAATATCATTTAATAATACTTTATTAGGAGAAAATTGCATTTATTTTACACTCACGCTTTGCTTTAATTTTTGGTTCACTTGACACAGTTGTCCCTTTATTTCTTTTGAGATGGCTTGGACTGGGTATTTGCTGGCATCCTCAAGTTCTTGACAAAGTGTGACCAGGCATGATCAGCCATAGGCTTGCAAGATTTGTAATGTGTATTTGCTTGAGCCACAAACATCAGTGAATGGTTTGCAACAATCCTTCTTCCCCCATGGTATCTGCCCACATTGATAGTTTCGTGAATCAAAGCTACAGAGTCCAGGCCTCTTTTCACAGATGAATTGCCGTGGAGTCGAAATGGTGCATCCAATGAAAATTGTTATCTATTTGCTTTGAGTGAGATTGGAACAATGAAGTTATATATTTAGGTACGCTGTGTTTCTGAATTCCTTTGCAGGATAAAAGTAGTCAATTTGCATTGATTTGCATATTTTAGACCCGCTGAAAGCAAAAGTCATTCTCTGTTCAAAACATACTTAAAGGGGTAAGAAGAGTAAACAAGAAAGAGAAGAAAATCAGCAAATGTTAATGAAGATAGTTAACATTCGAATGTAAATAAAGTTGCAAATTTTAACAAATACAGGAAATAAATGAACAAGGTTAGAGAGAAAGAATACAGTTCTTGGGATGTTTCTCCAAAACGAGAATGGGCCCATTTTTGGAAATAGGTTATAACTTGAAGAATAAGAAATTAGTCATGCAGAAACCTCAAGAGAACCTTCTGGACAAAAAGATTAACAAATACAAAGACAGACTTGCCCAGCTGAGAGGAGCTGTAACAGACAGAAACACATGACTGTGACTGTGGGAGTGTAGTCTTCCTCATCTGTCAGGGGTTCTTTCTAAGATCCCCATTGAATGCTTGAAATTCCCCACAGCTGTGCATATACTGTGGTTTTCCTATGCCGACATACTTAAAATAAAACTTAATGTATACATTAGGAATCGAAAAAGCAAACTGCTGTAACTTACCATGGCTCTTAGCACCTTCAAATACAACTGTTTTCCATTCACTACCAAGTCAACAGCTTTCAGTTTTTCACTTAAGCAGTTTATGGCTTTTTGTAGCTATATCCAATTTTTTTGATGTCCTTATTAAGTAAAATAAGGATTACTGCAATGATCAATATGATGAGTCCTATGATTACTGAGGGATAAATGTGCAGACAGCATAGATACAGAATGAACAATTCACAATGGGTGAGAGAGAGTAAGAAGGCACAAGATTTCTTTACCCTACTCAGAACAGCACACAACTTAGAACTTATGAATTATTTCTGTAATAGTCTATTTAATATCATCAGATAGTGACTGACCTCAGATAATTGAAAGCATAGGAAATGACAGGAAGAGACAACTATACACATAAGGGAGAATATTAAAATATGAAGGCAGAGAGATATAACCCAGGAACATGACAACCTAGGGTAGGGTCATAGAGGATGGAATAAGAACTGTGGTTGGTATGTAAAATAAATAAAAAAATGTAAAATAAAATTTTAAAAAAGAATGTGGGGTTTTAGTCTAAGGGCAGCGGAAGGCATGAGAGCTTCAGTATGCAAGTGGAGAAACGATGTGCTCAAAACAGTCTTGCTTCTTGTCTTAGCCATAATATTAAATAATATTGGGGAATGCTATCTTGAGACCCAGTTTTGATTAGAAGCCTCCTTCTTAGAAATTTAGTACAGTCAGGATTCTGTTTCTGTCTCATATTTCTTGTTGGACTCATGAATCAAGAGAATGTCTATTAGAATTCAGAAGTTTGTGGGAAGGCTCCTGTAGAGCCAGAATTCACCCCCTGAGGAGTGACCTGGTGATAATTGTGCCCTTGGGACTCCTAGCAGGTACCTTGCACAGCTGAAATAAGACCTCTGAGGATGGAAGGGCCAGATGGTGCTGGTCTCTCAGAAGCTGCATAATGTTGCTAGTTTTGATAAGACAGAAAACACCACAAACTGAATCCAGCTGCTGGAACCAATGGATACAGACACAAACGTATCAGAGGCAACAACAGGACAACTTCATTTCTGTGGAGTGAAATGCAAGCTGCATGTGTTACTTCCACGTATATCATGTTGGTTTAACAGGTATAAACTGGTTTGGAGGTAAATGCAGCTCTCTCTTGGCAAACACACATGTTCAAGAGAGATGAATATATGGACTTCAACTATCCAAGACATCCAGACACTAGTCAATTCCCTCTACAGAGAACATGGGAAAGTATTGCTTAATAAGATTTATCAGTTGTATAGCTTTTGATGTGTCTGATCAGGATATTGTAACTTCTGGTGATACTCTGGCCTCCTCTCTTGACTCTCTCTCAAAACAGAGAGCTCTGCTATGGGGACACAGCATAAAATTTAGTCTTAAAAGGAAATGCAAAGTTATAAGATGGGTTCAAAACAATATGGGAGATGGGAAGAGCAGTGTCTTAGTACAGCTCTGATTCAGGCCTCACAGAAAAGGTATCTTCTCCCACAGCTGTAGATCAGGTATGATGCTATGCCATCCTCAGTGGGCTGGGGAAGGCAGGAGAAGCTTCAAAGTCATGAATTCCTCCCTTGGTTCAGCAGAGCTTGGGTGTGGGTAGAGACTTAGTTATCAATCTTTAGCTCATAGGAGAGCATTGGGGTATGGGGTGCTGTTACTTCTGGATTTTGTTGTTGTTTTTTCCCACTGTTGTTCATTTTATGGTTGCCTGGCTGGTTTGGTTTAATTTTCCTGGAATGCATTCAGAGCAATGGTGCTTTTGTCTGTTCCCAGGATTCTCATCCAGCTATGAATTCAGGTTAGCCCAAGAGAAATAGCTCCAAGTAAGGGTAGCGTGGCAGCTTGCCTCCTCTACATCTGAGACCAGCACGCACAACTGACGTATGACGTATGTTCACTTAGCCTCCAGTCCCACTTCCCACTTAATCGCTGAGTCCCCTTCTCCACATTCTATGTAGGTGTGCATGCTGTTCTAAGCCCAGGATGTCACCTCTGTTGCCATCACCACCATGGTGAGGTGGAGGTGTGAGCGAGGAGAGAAACAGACACACTAGTCGCCTGCTGCCTGGCCCCCACCCAGTGACCCTCGGTGGTTCCATTTCTACCAGCATACCAGAGGTCACACCCTTCTGTAGACGTGCTCACTAGTGCTCAGGGCAAATCTCTAACCCCACATCACCTGATCCTCAACTAATGCGGGAGCTAAGTGATTCTGTGAAGACAAGTTGAGCCTAAAGCTTAACTGATTTCTTTGTTGCCCACTGTTTGCCCGCTGCCCTTGGGCTCTGCCTTTGCTCTGGGATGCACGTAGAAGAATAGCCTCTGCTTAGTGAGCTGCTGTTCACCACGTATGGAAAAGGGCAAGAAGGGACCCACACATTGCTTAAGGTTCTGCCTGGCTGGGCACCCACGCTTCCCCTCATGCCTCCTTATCCAAAGCAATCCCAGCAGCAGTGCCTGAATTAAACAGAAAAATGGGAAAAGTCAACACAGTATACATTTGTGCTCTTTTTTTTAATTGTTTTTATTGAACTATGTATTTTTCTCCACCTCCCCCGCCCCGATTCCTTTTCCCTCCCCTTCTATGCTTTCTCGTGGTCCCCATGCTCCCAATTTACTCAGAAGATCTTGTCTTTTTCTACTTCCCATGTATATTAGATCCATGTATGTCTCCTTTGGGGTCCTCTTTGTTGTCTAGGTTCCCTGGGATTGTGATTTGTAGGCTGTTTTGTTTTTGTGTTTTGTTTTTGCTTTATGTCTAAAAGCCACATACGAGTGAGTAGTTAATGATATTTGTCTTTCTGGGTCTGGGATACCTCACTCAATATGATGTTTTCTAGATCTACCCATTTGTCCCCAAATTTCAAGATGTCATTATTTTTTCTGATGTGTAGTACTCTATTGTGTAAATGTACCACATTTTCCTTATCCATTCTTCAGTCGAGGGCATTTAGGTTGTTTCCAGGTTCTGGCTATGACAAACAATGCTGCTATGAACATAGTTGAGCACATGTCCTTATGGTACAATTGAGCATCCTTTGGGTATATACCAAAAGTGGTATTACTGGGTCTTAAGGTAATAATTTTTAAGGTAATTGTTTCCTAATTTTCTGAGAAATCGTCATACTGAGATCCAATGCAGTTGTACCAGTTTGCACCCCCACCAGTAATGCAGGAGTGTTCCCTTTACCCCACTTCCTCTCAAGCATAAGCTGTCATCAGTGTTTTTGATCTTGGCCATTCCTACAGGTGTAAGATGGAATCTCAGCAGAGGGCTGCAGCAGCTTTTTAAAATGAAGGAGACCACGCCCCAGTGGGCTGGTATCTTAAAGGCTACTGACTGAAGGAGCAGAAGGAGCTCCAGCAGTAGTTTCCTTTAGAAGAAACCATTATTTTTCTAAATTTCAAGATATCTATATTTTAAAATATTGCATGCTTTAACATGACTTATATTTCTCTAAACAGTACATACAGAGGGCAAACAAAACATTACAGAAAGTCTTATGTAGTAATGGTCATGGGAACTTTAATTTGAAATAAACCCAAACCGGAAACAGCCCAGTGTCCTCCAACAGCTGAGTCATTAAACCATCATGGAACGTGATGGGACAGTAAAAAGAACAAAATACTGACATATTTGCAAGTATGTGAAGGATCATGTTGAGTGCCAAAAAGTCAAACTCCTAAGGTCACATGCAAGTAATGACATGTATTGATACATATGTGTGTTCCTTTTATATAATCTTGAGCTAACATTAAACAGATACAGATTATGACTGTAAAAGATACTTTAGATCAGGCTGGGATGGTAGATCTTTAGGTAAATGTTGTTATTTTAAGAAAAATAGAGAAGGCAGGAGGAAAACTGTGGAGTTTAAAACCAAAACACACACACACATACACACACAGAGGAAGAGAGAGAGAGAAAGCATAGATTGTGGTGACTGTGGTGTGTCCCATAACTATGTACCTATAGCCAAGCTCAATCAGTACTACTCATTAAATACGAAGAATTTGTTGAATGTCACTAAAATTCTCATAAATGAGTTCTGAAACTAAGTAATATTACCATGTAATGTCTGGGCTCTATAATCCTTCAAAGTGCCTTCTTATCTCTCTCTTACTTTGTTTCTTCCTTGTGTGGTTTAGAAAGTTGTCTAAATCCTCAGAGAAATAGCATATTTTTTGTAGGCACAAATTTTATTGCTTTAAATTTTAAAAAGGAATTTTGTCTTTTTATATTTTAAATAATTTATTTTTTAAATTTTATGGTTTTTTGGGTTTTAGTTTTTGTTGTTTGGTTGGGGGGGGTAGTTTATAGAGACAGGCTTTCTCTGTCTAACAGCCCTGGCTGGAACTAGCTCTTGTAGACCAGGCTGATCTCAAACTCACAGAGATCCGCCTGCCTCTACCTCCCCAGTGCTGGGATTAAAGGCTTGCATCACCACCTCCTGGCTTAATTTTTCTGTTTTAAAGTCTGTTTTTATATAAATTTCTTTTGTCAGTCATAAATTTTCTCAGCATTACATCCTACTCCATTCCCACTGCCATTTTCAGCTGCTTTTGCAAAATAGTCACAATATTACTTAGTGAATCTTATTAAACACCATGAAATTTAATGTTAGATATTTTATTTGTCATCTAGAACATTTTAGTTATACAAAAACTTATTATGGACATGATTTTAATCAAATACAATCTCATAGGTGTTTCCTGTTTAATTGTTTGGGTGATATTTTTGTTATAATACAAAATATATTCTCTGGTATACAGAAAATATTTGATAAACTTATTGCTAAATACATCTGTAAGCATACCATGGAATATATAATACAGGAACAAGTCAGAATCCTTAGAAGCCTGCTTTTAAAAAAAAAATGTGACATAAAGGTGGAACTGTGCACCATGATTTGCAAGGTGATAATCAGTTAGTGAACACAGCTAGCTACATTATTGATAGAGTACTGATATAGAGCAATCTTTCTTGTTGGACTAGCTTTGGACTGCCAGCCTGCAAATAATGACCCAGAGACGTTATTAACTATGAAAACTTGGCCTTAGCTTAAGCTTTTTCCAAGGAGCTCTTATAACTTGATGTAGTGGAGATTTTACTCTTTTGTCGTTTTGGTTTTTGAGGGGGCCTGTCACCCAGCTCCCCAATAAATCACACACAGAGGTTTATTCTTGATTATGAATACCGGGCCTTAGCTTGGCTTGTTTCTTGCCATCTTTTCTTAACTTTGGTTTATCCCGCCTACCTTTGCCTCTGAGTCTTTTCCTTTCCTTACTTTATATATCTTATTTTCACTCTTAGTCCGTGGCTGGCTGGGTGACTGGGTGGCTGGCTCCTGATGTCCTCGTACCCTTTTTCTCTCATGGCTCCTCCTTTCCACACCCCCTCTCCTCCCCCCTCCCGTTTCTCCTGTTTATCCTCTCTGCCTGCCAACCCCGCCTATTCTTGCTCCTGCCTCGCTTAGCCATTCCGTTCTTTATTAGACCATCAGGTGTTTTAGATAGGCACAGTAACACAGCATCATTGAGTTAAACAAATGAAGAATAAACATACGTTACACACCTTAAAATAATATTTCCCAGAACTTAACCCATATTTTTAGTCTACATTCTGCCACATGGCTCAGTTACCCCTTAGTACAGCACATCCGACTTGCCCTGAGTCTGCTGGCAAAATCACATGCCTGTACCTCCTGCTTAGCTATTGGCTGTTCAGCTTTCCATTACACCATTCACAACAATACAGCTTCACACAATGAACAAATATCCCACAGAATATTAAAATATAGAAAGTTAAAATGTATAATGTATTTATTTTTCATCTTTTCAAATATATGTATATGGTACTTTTCTTGTCCTGGAAATTTGTTTCAAAGATAAATTTGCAGGCCCCAACCCCAAAAAAGCAAGAACTTCAAGAGTAGGGTCTGGAAATAAGAGGTTTAAAACAAACTCTTAAAGCTAATTCTGCTGTAAGCTAACTGGTAAAGACAGCTGGTCTCAGAAACCAGGATAAACAATTGCTATTCAGTGTGTAAAGTTTAATACTAAATATGCCTGCCAAAACTATGGGAAGGAAGGAAATGACAAATCAATGTCTGGAGAAATTAAAGAAGGCTATGCAGGAAAGATCACATTTGAACTAAACTTTGAACTAAACTATATCTTCTTTCTGAAATTGTATATGTTCATGAGTCACACTGTGGTGTTTTGATAGAGATATATAATGTGCGATGCTCCAGTCAGCATAATTAGCATACACATCACCTCAAACATTTCTTTCGTGTTGGAAGCAGCCCAAATTGTTTCTTCTGGCTATTTTGAGACACACAACAAATCACTACTATACTATCGTACTAAAAATCTCAAAAACTAAGGTGGAGAGTGATGAAGAAGACACTCAGCCTCAACTTCTGGCCTCCACAGGCATGTGCACACGTGTATGCACATATATCGACACGTAACAGAATTTAATTTTTTTAAATGCATAAATAACGCAACAGTAGAAAAACAATCCAATTTTAAAATGGGAAGATGATCTGAATAAACATTTCTAAAAATGCATACTGAACAAATGGTTATTGTTTGAAATTGTGTTCCAAATCACAAATCACCAGAAAAATACAAATCAAAAATTAGATGCATCACCCCAGTTAGAATGGCCATCACAAAGAAACAAAAAATTCTCTTCTTCGGTTCAAACAAAGCTTCACTGAATACATCCACCCTTGTCTCCTCAGACTGAGAAGACTTGAGCCGAGCTAAGCGGATCCAGGAATGTAGCACTCTCCTGAAATACCCAAGTCAGAGGCAGGAGGGTGGTGAATTTGAGGCTGACCAGGGCTACAGAGTAAAACTCAGTCTCAAAATAAAATAAGTCATTTAATGATAATTCAGGAGCCAATTGACTGGAAACTATCTAAACAGATGCCCCAGGCTCCCTCATTTACCTGGCCCTGCTTCTTGTTTTGTAATCATGATTTTGTAGCTTTTTCTTAGAGTGAGCTCCCAGTACTAGATAAGCTTCTGTGGTCCTCAAAATCCGGATCCGCCTCACACCTGCTAGAGGTAGGGGTGTGCAGATTAACTAACTGGAAGGTGAAAAATAGAGGGAGATACAAGAGCAAGGTCTGTCTGAGTCGTCATGAAGTCAGGGGCTTAGTGGAACAAAGCTGCCCAGAGCTGCGCATGACAGACACAGTGAATTATATCTGCTATCCACATCAAAGCACATGAAACCCATTTGGCAACTCAATAACATTATCTGAATTAGACATTTAGCAAAGCATAAAAACAGCATGGTATCTTCAGAAAAAGGTCATCTAAATATCCCTAGAGCACTGTTCGCTGTGATAATTCAGAGAGAGTAAACTCCTCAAGGATGAGGGGCATCTGCTTTTGGTCCATGTGCTTTTGAGTGCCTATTAGAACTCATGACTTATTCATTGCCATTAACAGGAAAGCCACTGCCAGGGTGCCCCTCTCCTAATCTACTGCTCTGTGTGCTGGGCACAGCACCACTGTGCACAACAAGAAAAGCATGGATGTGCCACAGTTTCCACGGCAGCCATCAGGTTATTCACTGTCTGCTAACCCTGCTCTTGGGAGACTGTAAAGTGATACGCTTAGGGTTCGGGTGGGACAGTCGGACCACATTTTTAACATTAGGAACAGAAATTGTTTTAATTTTTCCTGGAATTAGCTTAGACCTGGCTAAAAATAATTCCCCAAGTTCTCTGAATTTTTTATAACTCTACAAACTAAAGGCCATTTTAGATATTCATACAGTCACCACCTGCTCAATTGGCAACTGGTTGGAAATTTTAAACAGAGGGGGAAGAGAAATGGGAACCTCTTTGATGGATAGACATCAAAAAGTTCTAGAGATGTATTTTATAAACAATATGCTTAGCACAAGTAGAACATACTAGCCAAATGGAGGGTATGGTAATGCTAGTGGGAAAAAATTCTCATTCCTGCCATGTGCTATTCCAGGAGCAACCCTGAGCACTTGCTGCATACAGTACCTTAGATCCTCATCCCCAAAATACATCTGTTTCTCTGTTACTGTCTCTTTCATCGGGTCCCTAGTTGAATTCTTGGGTCCTTAACTGTCAATAAAAAAAAAAACTGAACAACACATCCAACTAACAGGTGTTCAATCTGAAGTGTGTGTCCTGCTGTAACTTGTGGGATTCTTAGACCAACACCTTTTCAGGAGGAGGACAGGAGTATTTCTGATGCCAAAGTCAAATTTTTCCCTTTCTTCTTTAACTTATTTTATGCATTGGGTATTTTACCTTATGCCAGAAGGAGGCCCTAGGACTGGAATTACAAACAGTCCTGAGCCATGATGTGTAGGTGCTGGGAATGAAACGTAGGTCCTCTGGAAGAGCAGCCAGTGCTCTTCATGGCTAAGCCATCTTTCCAGCTCCATCCTTTAAAAAGTCCTGTTTTCAAAAGAAAAGCAATGCGCAAATTATTCCCAGCAACTGCTTACTTGTCTCTGTTTCCTTTGCCAGTTGGAGATTAGAGTAAGCCGACTTGCTGCTTCGGAGCAAACACACCGCAGAAAATCCTGCGTTCTGCACCATCCACCAAAAGTAACAGATTTTAGGAAAAACTGAGTTAGCGGCAAAGCACTCTAATCCATGAAACTCACAGATAGAATACTAACAACAATGGCAAATCCTAATATTTTTATAGTTTGCCATAGACTCTTTGTGGTGACATAGAACTATAATCCCAGGCTCTAAATGTAGAATAATGAAAATCAGAAGTTCAAAACCAAACTCCACTACACAGTAAATTTGAGGTCAGGTTGGGATACATGTGACCCTATGGCAAAAATAAATAAATAAATAAAATCTTTCCATGAAGACTGAAACACAGTAGGCTGGGAAGACAGCTCAGTCAAAGAAGTGTTTGTTTGAGGACCTAAGTTCAGTTCCAAAGATCCACATCCAATTACAGGTGTACTCATGCATGCTTGCAATCTCAGTGCTAGGAAGGTAGAGACAGAAGTATCCGGGGTCCACTGGGCTCCCAACCTAGCTGAGTCAGGTGAGCCGATACAGAGGGGAGGCCCTGTCTCAAAAAACTAACAAACAAAACACATCAGGTGTCCACATGAACCTGAACACACACACTTAAAAATAAAAATGCATCAGTAATTTCCTACTTTACCTCATGTACTATTTAAAGAACTGAATATTTATGCAATAAGCCAAGTGTATCACCATCAGAGACAATGGTGAAAAGCAAGCCCAGCTGTGGACATTATCATAGTCTGGGAGATTATAGGACAGCTGACACTCAGGTTATAGAGCCTGAATTCGTTTAGGATTCACTTACCATTAGTTATTCACTGAGAATGTTCTAGTACCATTCAGGAGTCAGAGTCATGCCAATCAAGGACAGCTCCAGGGATGAATCTCCTTAGCTGTTTAAAAACCTTGAGTGCTTGGAAATCATTCCTCTTTGTAGGAGCTCAGTTGTCTTCCAGATCTGAAATAACTCTACGTGCACTTAAGTATCTCTCTTCTCTCTGAATCTCGCCCCTGCTGTAGCCATTCCTGTCCCAGGCAGATGGCCTGATTGTAAGATACGGAGGCAGAGGTGAGATTGAAATGGCAGATAGTCCCTCTTACTTTGGTTCCCATTCAAGATGTGTTGGATTCATTGATTGGTTTTTGTTGTTGTTGTTCCAACCGAACTAGAAGCAAGAGCAACAAAAGATCCATTTTATTACTATCTAAAGAAAATCATAACTAAATGAAGCCCAGTTCCTGCTGAGCCTAGAATAAGTTAGTAACACAGAAAGAGCAGACATAAGTCTGTGCACTTAGTTCATCCAAAATGTCTCACCTTAAATCCGCTGTATTTGGTCTCAAAAACTTCCAAAAGAGCTGTTTTGTTCCTATCAGTGCCTACCTTTCTGCACTCAAGATACTGGAATGGGAGGTGGTTACAGAAAGGAGAAGTAAAAGATGAATCTCATGATACCTATTTAGTGATCACCACGTGTTAGAACACAGTTGCATCCAGGTTGATAAATGCTAATTTGAAACATCAGTTTTCCCTAGGAAATGAGTCATCTTCATTGAAATTTTCAGGTGATAGCTTAAGGTAGTCTTTATATTTTAACTCAACAACCATGTGTTTAGGTTACTTCTTCATTAATAATATTGGTCATTTGAAGATTATTTTGTTCTTATGATGAACTAATATTTTTCTGTTATAAATGTTATCTCAGACCAGGTTTGGCTTTCATTTCATCAATATAGCCGCTCGTGTTTACCATGTCTTGTGTCTCCATTTTTAAATAGTTTTTTACTACCTTTTTGGAGTTGTTATTTTTGTAGCATCTTGGTTTAGATGTTAAACTCATGGACCTTTCGTCTTTTCAACATGCACATTTAAGGTCATAAATCTCTCTCTCTGCAATGCAGTGGTTAATTCTAATTCAGTTCCAGATTTGCAACAGTATCTTATTTAGCCTGCAAATAATGGAAAGTCTGATTCGTAATTTCTAAATATAGTGTTTGTCATCATCTTCTAAATTTAATTACCCTGTAATCAGAGAGCATTTGTTTCGCTTCAGTTTTCTGATGGTTTTTTTTTTTAACTTGTTTTGCAGCCTGATGCTGGGTCATCTTTCATAAACATTCTCCAAGTGCTCTGGAGGAAAGCTGGCCTTTTGAAATTCCTAATATATTAGTGAAGATTTATAAATTATAACCCATATGAGAATGTCATTTTACCAACAGATTTCAAGACTATGAAAATGATATTATATACATGCAGACTAATGATTTTTTATATCTTCTGATAAATTGTTTCATCGTTATAGATAAATATAACATTGTGTAGATGTCTACATACTTATTAGGCATGTATATTATGTTTACATAATGATATATACATACTGATATATTGCTCTAAAAAGGTTTTACCCCGAGGATTTGTTCATTTCGCTATCTAGGTAGTTTTCTTTAGTGTTTGTATAGTTTATCTCTTCCATACACTTTCAGGCATTCTATTTTATATATATCTTAGCTAACACATAAGGATATTTTTGTTCTCTTGCATAATTTTTTAAAGACACATTTATTTAGCATCATAATCAGCATATGCATAGTCTAACGAATATTATCTCTTGTTTGATGAATTGCTTAATTATTTCTCTTTTAATGTTATTTTGATGGTTTTTGTTCTTTCCTTATCTGTGTTGTATATAGCTTACACTCCTTGGAGTCCCCTTTGCCCTCTCCTGTCGATGATTATCTTAAAATAGTTGAACTACGTTTATGGTGAGTCCATAAACTGTTTCCAGAACTTTTAAAATTTCTTAATTTATCATTTCCTTTTTATTTTGTGGGTTTCTGATCATTATTTTAGATACTATGAAGCTGGTGACTGAAGTGTGGTATTCATCATTCTCTGTGTTGCTTCTGCTCATAGAAGACAGACTGTTCACATGTGCTCACGGCAGACGGACTGTTCGCATGTGCTCACGGCAGACGGACTGTTTGCATGTGCTCACGGCAGATGGACTGTTCATATGTGCTCATATCAAACAGACTGTTCGCATGTGCTCACGGCAGACGGACTGTTCGCATGTGCTCACGGCAGACGGACTGTTCATATGTGCTCATATCAGACAGACTGTTCGCATGTGCTCACGGCAGAGGGACTGTTCGCATGTGCTCACAGCAGACGGACTGTTCGCATGCGCTCACGGCAGACGGACTGTTCGCATGGGCTCATAGCAGACGGACTGTTCATATGTGCTCATATCAGACAGACTGTTTGCATATGCTCACGGCAGACGGACTGTTCGCATGTTTTGCAGTTGCATTTTGTCATGATTCCTCTTTTCCAGGGTTTTAGCAATAAAAATTTTGAGTGACCTTGCTTAAGGATGTATTTGTCTCTGTCTGGAGAGATTCCTCATTGAGTACTAAAAAATACTTAAGGATAATAAATTCATAAATAAATAAAAGGATTCCCTTAGTTTACAGTTTGGGAGTCTGATCTTCTCATATTGGGTAACTTTAGTCCAGCCCTAGTGACAGGAAAGACTGGAAGAGAAAGAACAGCTTCCCTGTGATGAGAAGCAAGATCTCAGAGACAGGATTTCCCTTTTATGACAGTTTCTTCTCAGGGAGACCATCAGGATCCCCAAGGAACTATACTGATTCCTTTCAAGAGGGAATCCGAGAGACACTTTCTATTATGTCACAGCTCAAGGGCTCTACCGTCTCAACACCACTCCTCTGTAACCAAACTTTCAGCATAAAAGACATATTCAAATCATGACATGAATCAAATATGATTTCCCATTTTTATGCCATTCTTTAACTTTGTTATGGTCCTCTAAGATTCTAGTTTTATATTAGATTGTCAATCTCAACTCCTAACTCAGAACCCAAATCTCCATCCTGTTTCCTGTGTGGTTATGATTTACAATCACTATTTTTTGAAAATGTTAGCCATTTGAATACATGTATAACAGTATCGCATTGATTTTAATTACCATGTTCTTAATAGCTACATGCAACATTTTCATCACTTTCAGTTCCCCTTTGTTCTTTTGAAGCCCTTCTTTGTGCCAAAATTAAATTGCTATCTTCTCACTGTTGAACGCGGAGAGTTCCTAGTACAGGCCGGATGCTGCCTGTGTGTCAGATCGTGGTTGGTAAATGTATAGTTCCACTCTGCTCACCTCGCTACTCTTCAGCAGGCCTTTCATAGAGTGAACTCACTGCTTCCAGCTTCATTATTCACTGAGAATCCCATACATATATCCAACATACTGTGAACACATCAACCCTCCACTCCCCCTCACCACATCCCTCGTCCACCTTTGTGTCTTCCTGTCTTCTTTTCACAGCTCATCAAGTCCAATCAGTGACATCTATATATGCAAGGGTATAGGGCCATCCACTGGAGCATGGAATACTTCTCGGTAGCTCCTTTTAATGAGGACTTTCTTCTTTCTTCCAGCCTGCTGGGTGTTTTCTGGGTCACTTTGCAAAGGTGTTTGTTCTAGTTCCTCCTATATATTCAACCTGAAC
>JAQHUG010000015.1:4656799-4688463 GCA_028555095.1 Dicrostonyx torquatus
TGGTGACCAGTTTAAGTTCATTCCCGTCATTCAGAAATGTGGAAAATTAACTTGGTATGGGCTTATTTTAATTCATCATAAGCTGAAATGCCCCTTTCCATCTTGAAATCCCTCTCTTGCTGTTCTAAAAATTTCTCTTGCCTATTTTTCCTAACAATATTCTCTGTGCACAATCTTGGTTCTATCTGGGTAGCTTTGTCTCTCTGATGGTGAATGTGTGAGCCCGTGTTCATACTCATGCCTTCTTGGCTTAGTCACTTAATCATTTTGTTCAGCTGTGCAGGAAATTTCTTCAACGTTATTCCTAATTAAGTTTTAGATTTGTGTCACTTTTTTCATTCTCTAATTGGTCCCCTTTTATAGAATTTTGCTGCTTTTTTTAAAAAAAAAAAAAACTATTCTCCTATCTATAAGCATCGGCTGCACTTTCCAGTCACTGACTCGTTGAGTCTGCTCTGCTCTTCACATTATGCCCTTTTCCCTCTTCTGCTTTCTAGTTTCTTAGTTTCTGGCTGGAGGAATTCAGCAAATGATGGGTACATCCCTAGCTTAAGGTAGTCACTAAGAGCCAATGGGAAGACTGGCATATGAGGAGGATTTCTCATGGCATGATGGGCACATTGGGTGGCCAGAATACTCTTGGACAACCTCTGTTTGTCTTTGGGGTGGTGTAGCCTCTCCAGTGTCCTGCTGGCCTTCAGTGTTGTTGCTTGGATGAGAACCACAGTCGATCAGTGTATTTATTTTTAATTAAACTATTTGTTTTCTCTTGAATGCTGTACCTTCACTTTTCTCTAACATCATTTGAAGCCCCTCCATTTTTATTTCTCCTACAAACACATTACTCTATTACAGTGGTTCTCAACCTTCCTAATGCTGTGACTCTTTAATACAGTTCCTCATGTTGTGTGACCTCCAACCATAGAATTAGTTTTGTTCCTACTTCATAACTGTAATTTTGCTACTGTTATGAGTCATGATGTAATATGAAACCCCTGTGACAAGGTCATTTAACCCTCAAAGAGGTCACATCCCACAGGTTGAGAACCACTGCTCTAAAGATTTGAACAAGGACATGCCTAAGAGTGGACATAGTACATGGAAAATTTAGAATTCTCACTGGCCTTTTCATAAGTGTTAAGGTTGTCCAGATTCTAGGATGACATCAATTCCTGAGTCTGTCCACAACTTTGAGGAAGCTAATGAACTTGAATTTCAATCACATGCTACCGTTTGGCCCTCTTAGTTAGCTTTGCACACTCTGATCAGCTAATATCACGTACCGTTATTCTTTTTGTTTTTAATCTTTAATGTTTTACTGCAAGTTTGTACCTAGTTTAATCAATAATAAAGTTGGTGTTTCTCTTTTGAGGTCTTGTTATTTTGGATGTGGGTGGATGGGAGGCCTGGGTGACAGTATCTTTATTTCAAAATTTTGCTTGGAACAAGATGGTCTTTCATTATAGGAGCGGCCTGGTTTGGTCGGGATTCATTAGAAAGCAGTTGGCTGTGAGAATTTCTTCTCTGCTTGCAACTTGCCAAATAAACCATGAGCATGCTCCTGCATTATTCTATCAAATCAAAAACAAATCCAAACTTACATGTGAGATCAACCAAAGGGTTTGTTGTGAAAGGAGAGAAGCCAAGAGTGGAGCAACACCTGACCTTAAGTCCTCATACCTAAAACATCAGCAGAGGCTGCTTCTTTAGAGGAGAAGGGAACAGGCTAGAGCAACACCTGACCTTAAGTCCTCCATACTAAAACATCGGCTGAAGGGCTTCTTCACAGGTGCAAGGGTCAAGGCTAGAAAGATCTGAGTGATAGTGTGTAGGACAAACCGGGGAGAAAAACTTGACCAGACAGTGGATCAAAGATTTTCGATTCCTAAAATCAGTCGATACCTTATGAATTAATGCTAATCCATGCTGAGGGAAGATAAAAATCCAAAGGTGTTGCAAGGAGGCTTAGACCCAAAATAATCACACAGGAACCATATTAATTGAATCACTGCTTGACCCATTAGCTCTATCTTCTTATTGGCTAACTCTTACATCTAAATTTAACCCATCTGTATTAAACTGTGCATCACCACAAGGTCGTGGCCTACCAGCAAAGTTTCAGCACATCTATCTCTGGCAGCAGATCCATAGTGTCTCTCTGACTCCACCCTTCTCCTCTCATGCTATAGGCCAAGCCATTTCTTTATTCATTAACCAAGAAAAGCAACACAGACACAGAAGGACCTCCCACACCACAAAGGTCTAGAAGAAAGAAAGCATAACTAAAGTTTGGGTCGTGGTAGCAAGAACTTTGACCAAATTGACCACTGGGCCTGAAAAGTTCAGCTACTTGTGAAGCAAACATGGGACTATGGAAGGTTGAGTTGGTGATAAGTCCCCATGAGGGGAGTCTAGGATTCTGTTTGAATCACACAGGGAAGACAGTGGAGCAATAAGATTAATATGGCCATGGTTGCTTTTCTGAATTACAAAGCTCAGTAAGCTTCAACACTGGCAGGAAATCCTCTTTCTCTCTTCTTTTCTATCCCTGACCCAGTGAGTTCCACCTGGAAGAATGCATCTCGCCCCCACTTCCTTTTACCTCACCAAGCTAATTCTTACTCAGATCAGCTTTACATATTGGCAGCAGTTCTCCTGGGCATCCACCTCCCCAAATAAGATAGAACTGCATGCATCGTCCCTCCATAGACTAATCACATTGTGTGCAGTATTGGCTTGATTCTTAAGGGCAGAGCTGCATCTTACTAACTCTACGCTTAGCTCATAGCAGAGATTCTCAGGCTTTCAGTAAGCAGTGAATGAATTGTAGCAGTTACCATAGCTGTAACCTTTGAGAGTCAGCCTGTGCTCACAGGCAACTGTGAGGCAGAGTGATCTCTGAGTCCTTGGAATTGCACACAGGGTGATCATCCAGTTCCTTTGTCATCCAGCCCTCACTGACTTCCCATAGCCACTCAGTGTGTGGAGAAAAAAGGGGTGGTGATTTTCATTTCATTGTCATTGTTTTAGGCAAAAAGAAGTGTGTGTTTTAGTAAAGGGGCTGCAATTAATTTTTTAAAAACTGAATCATTATCTTACTCATATATTATCCATCAGCAGTGACCTATCATCCAATAACAACGGATTTTTGAGAGGGGATACTTATGTTACATCATTCATACAGACTTCTTTCTGACTTTGAGATAAAGGGGGGAAGCATGAGTAAATTTGAGAGATATTCTTTTAAGGAAAGTAAACTTTTATACTCCCTAGAGTACATCAAACCTGGCATAATTGCAGAGTTGAAGGGATACTTGTAAATCATGTATCTCAAGAACCTCATTATTGATAATTAAGAAAATCAAGGCTCAGAGATGTGAATTATCAAAGTTTAAATAGACTCAGCCAGGGAGTAACCATCTTTTGTTCCCCAGAAGGGATTTTTTTTTCATTAAACTAGAGATAAGTTTTGGCTGATTTCTTTGGTTACATAGAAGAATTCATGAGGCAGCATCTGAAAGATGAAATGCATAACAAAATCCAAAGTGGTTTCATTATTAAAGCCCAGAATGGACCCAGAATTTTAAATGTAATTATATTATCATACTATTGTTTAGAATACCAAATGAAATGCTTTTGAATGTGGTGATCAAATGTCCTGAACATGTCCTTACTGTTGAAAATCATAAATCATTAAAAGAAGATAGAGGGGACTCTTGGTTGCATGCTGAGACACAGCCCAGGGCTCTTCTTTTTACAGGAGCCTCCTATGGCCATCTCTGGTGATGCCAGTCATTCCTTTACAGAATCATACTAAAACATGCCAGTGTGTTCTTGGGGTTCAGGGTTTTGTCTTGGATTTGTGTTGTTGCTTTGTTATTGTTTGTCTTTGTTTTTAGACACTGTTGTAGCCTAGGTTGGCCTGGGATTAATGAAAGCTGAGATTAAAGGCATGTGCCATGACTCCCATTTATGGGTATAGGGTTCTATGAAGCCAGCAAAGAGTATCAGACTGTTAGCACCTTCTTCTATTAAATTTGTGAGTGTCAGCTAAGTTCTTAGAATCTTTAGTGAGAAAGTTGGAGACTATTTTTTTAATAGTTGTAAATATTCAAATGCTTACTTACAGGGCAGAAATTAAGCTGGAACTGAATTATTTCCATAAAAAAGTAAAGCCATGTGGTGCAACAGAAAATACAGAGTGCTGAATCTGTAGTAACCAGTAAGTCTTCCTAGGTGGAGTCATGCAGGTCTATACTTCCATCCTGTAAACCCAAATGCCGTAGCTTCCAAGTCACTTCCAAGACCCTGTGCTGCTCACCTGATAGCCATTAGTCATCACATGGCCTAAGTATATCAGTGATTATCAGTGATTCCCTTTAGAAAGGGAAAAGCCAGTCTGGTCACCGCATAGTGTTCTTTTGGAAGCATAAACCTTTAGAAAAGCTGACATTGTGTACACCAAGAAAGAAGATGAGCAAGAACATAGTTACCTTGCCTAAATATCAACCAAAGTAAAAATGATTATTTATACCAGAAAAATGACAAGCACATGTGGCTAATTGAAAATAATACCACTTCTCTGCCTGTTCAAGCTCTTGTCCCACTTAATAGCTCCCATCTGCTGGATAAAATTAAGACATTAGATGACAAAATTAATCCCCTCGCTCAGAAGCATTCAGTGCAAACAAAAGACCCGCTTCCCTTAAACTTTACACAAAATTGCCCCAAGGCCACTCGAGATCCTGCAAGTTCTAAGGCTGCATCATTCCCTGCGTTCAATTGTTCTGACTGCAAAAAAACAATAAGCCTAACGTTTTTTAGCTACTCGTGTACTCTAGACATCATTGATCAAATGCCTCCAATGCCATTCTAAAACAATTGAATGTAAAAATTAAATCAGGCATCAGGTGGTGCATGCGTTTAATCCCAGCAACCTGGGAAGCAGAAGTAGGTGGATCTGAGATCAGCCTGGTATGCAGAGTAAGTTGAAGCTAGCCAGAGACGCAAAGTTGTTGGAGCCCACAGATGTGGTTTCTTTCCACCTTGACAAAGGTCAGAGAGTTCAGACCTATTCTTGCTCCTGCAAGGTTGTTGACAGGAGGTTAGGCCCAGGGTGTGGCTACTAACAGGATGTTTTTACTTGATGTGTGATTACTTGATGCTTTGGGTATTTGAGAAGATTATTACTTTGTTTGTTCAATGCATTTTGGAAGAGAAGTCTTTTGTATTCCCCCTCCTCTTTGGATTAGAATATATAAGACCAATGAAAAATAAATGTGGGCAGATTCAATAGTCACTGGGTTGCCCTCCCGACTCTATCCTGTGTCTCTGTCTATTTCTTTTGTATCTGTTTTTTCTGCCTAACATTTCTAATCCGCATGCCTCTAGCTTGGAACACACAAACCCACTGAGGTTGGACCCTGAAACATAGTAAAATCATGTCTCAAGAAACAAAACAAAAAAATTGATTAGTTTGGAGAAATATTTAGACTTCATTTCCAAGATACATGCCTTGTTTTGGTGAATAACCCTATTCAATTGTGGAGATTGGCATTCAGGGGAAGGAATGGGGGAAAGCCATATTATAAAACAAAACCTAAGGAAACCTCCCTGTTTTCACTCAGGGCTGTGGAAACAGTCTACCTAGGAACTAGTATTCACATTAGTAAATCACATCAAAACTGGCAATCCATCCTCAACAATGCTCTCCTCTGAACTCATCCATCCATTACTGGCCCTGCTGTGTATTAAATGTGTTCCTCCAAAATTCATGTGTTGGAAGTGTACTGGCTTCAAATATCAATGTTTGGAAGTGGGGACTATGAATGAGGGCAGTCCAGACTTGAAAATGTTCCTTCCTAAATGGCTTTGCCCCTTCTCTAATTCTTGTAGGACCACACTAATCCCTGTTGGTGAGGGAGTCCTCGTGGGGCCGGGTGAGTTTCCGTAGTGGTGGGCAGTTCTGCAGACACCCCAGACCTTGTAGGTTGCCTCCTCTGCACACACCCATTTCCCTTCTGCTTTCTGACATGAGTTAAAGCAAAACAATGTCCCTGGAGTGACATGTTTCCTGAATCTCAGCCCATAGAGCTGTGAGCCAAAATAAGCTTTCCCTTACAAACTGTCCAGCCTCAAATATTATGATATAACAATTAAAAAGCCTGGCCCTGACTGATTAAAATTGTTATTTTAATGACCAGTTGCTTCTTAATATATTATCATTTTCTTTAATAAAATTCCTAATTTTATTAAAGAATTTAGGAAGATTTAGTTTCCTGAATTTCTGGAGTGTGGGAGTGTGTGATTGGGATTATTGAAGCTGTTTCAGGGGAGTACAAACTGCTTCTCTGCTTAGAGAAAAAAGATAAAGGGGAAAGTAAAATTAGTGGAATTCCAACCATTTTTGACATGTCTTTGGCTCATAGATCATAATCCCTGGTCAAGTTTCCCATCTAGCAGCCAAAGTATATTAAAATGCCATAATAAGAACAACAAGAACAAGTAACATAGTCACATTTGCTCACACATACACACTCACCCACACACATATATACACACTCACACACGTGCACACACATACACACTCACACACATACTCATATATACATACACACATACAGACTCACACACATTCATACACACTCACACATACATACACACATACACATGCACACACATACACACACGCATACACACAAAGTCACTTACACACACTCACACACACTCAGTTACACACTCACTCACACACAAACACACTCATTTACATACTCACACATACATACACACATACACACAAACTCACACACTCACACACTCATTTACACACACATTTACACATACATACACACACATACACACACTCACACATACATACACATACACACAAACTCACTTACACACATTCACACACACACACATACACACACCTCTTACGTGTTTCCTTTACTCTATAACTGACTGTCATCAGTAAAGAATGCTGCCATACCATGACCTAAGAAGGGTAATAGTCTATAAATATACCCAAATACTAACAATATCAAAAGCAAATATTTATGAGTTCATTTGTGGAAAATGTGGATAAAATGAGTGGACCACTTTCTCAATTTCTTGGTAAGATAGAGAAATTTTAAGGATAGCTTATAGTGGAATGAAAATACAGCAGTGTGTGGGGTTAGATATGAATTAAAATACAGTATATGTGTGTATTAAATTCTCAATGAATGAATAAATATATATGAATGAATAAATACATATATGTGTATGTATGTATATACCTTACAGAGAAAATAGATGTGTTAATCCTATCTACAATAAATGTATTTAATGCCTATTAAATACCAGCCCTGACCTACATACTGGGGAGATAATAGTGAGAGGGCAAGGTGCCACAATCTCCACTCTTACAGAGATAATGGGAAAAACAGCACTTGTGTAATAAATTTGATGGGTTAGATGGGAGCCCTCAAAAAGACATAAACCACATAATTCCCAACTACATTCTCAATACCTATTCATTATCCACAGATAAGTGTAGCTCTTACCCCTCACCAAAGAAGTGTTTTGCGGCACTCAGAGACCATTACAGAAGGCCACACTTGTCAAAATGCAGAGAACTGGCTGTAAGCTAGCCAGTCCCAGTTGATTGATCCATTGACAACATAACCCTGTACCTAAGGCTCAGGGAACGTCTTAGGAAAGGGACCAGGACACGATGTCTTCAGAGAGACAGATATATATATGACAGACCGCACTCAGAACATCCCCCAATATGATTACCTAAACAGCGCCTTAATAACAACACCCCTAACTAGCATGCCAATGTTATATGGGAATCCCCACAAGACTTCATCCTAGGAGAGCTAAGAGAGAGACAATCAGTCCTCTCTGACTAGCCAGTCCCAAGGGACCCCTAAGCCCATATGAGCAATACTAAATGATCTCAGCAGTTTATGTTTATAAAATGTGTGTGAGTGTGTGTGTGCTTATATGTGTGTTCATGTGTATTTATGTGTCCATGTGTGCATGTTTGTGCAAATATGTATGTGTGCATATGCATGTGCATGTTTGTGAAAGTATGATGTATTTATGTGTATGTGTGCATGTATGTATACATGTGTGTGTGTAACAATTATAATTAAAGAATAAGAGTTCATGAATTTGAAGAGAGGAAGAAGTATGAGAGGAAGCAGAGAGAAGAGTGGGAAGAAGAGAACATGTATTACATTCTCATATATGAAATTCTCAATTAAAAAGATATATCTAAGTACTAACTGAAGCCTGATGATGTGATCAGGGATATTTGAGGCTCTCAAGAAGAGATGACTGTGGATTACCCAGATGGCTCAAAGTTCAAAGACAAGTATCCTCAGAAGAAAAGATGACCCACATCAGAAGCCCATGTGGAGATATAAGCTGAGATTGAGGTGACATCCTCATACACTAAGGAATACCCAAAGCCACCAGAAGCTGGAACTGACCAGCAAGGATGCTGCCCAGAGATTTCAGAGGGAGCACAATCCTGCCAATACTGTAATATTGGCCCAAAGAATAGCTTGATTTTAAGCTACCCAGTTTTTGAAACTTATTAATGCAGCTCCGGGAAGTGAGTATAGCAATCATGCAAATGAAATACAATTAAAAATTGTAGAATTCTATGAAAGAAACAGAATCCCACAAAAGCAGATATCAAAGGTGCTTGATCTAAACTTGGCTGTCAAAGAAGCTCCTCAGGAGACAGTAGGGAAAAATTCTAAAGAAGATTCAAGAATGATAAATGGGGAAAGACCAAAAAGACAATTTAAAGAGTAAACAGGAAAAGGCGCTCTCCATTATATTAAGGTTTTGTGAGTCTTTATATTGAAGTAATATTATTATGCAAATTAAATCAAGTACTAACCAAACACTGAGATGGTAGCGAGTTTTCTCACAAACCTTCCCATGGGGGGCTTGAGCACTAACTTGGTGTGTAAAGTGTTTGCTCTACAAGGTTGTGAGCATGGGTCTCTAGTACCTATGTAAAAAAGCCTGGCTGTTCTGGCAGTGTTCTGAAGATAGAGGGTTGGGGGTTGCTGAAGACAGGAGGATCCCTGGGTTCTCTTGCCAGCCAATCTAGCTGACCACTGAGCTCCAAGTTCAGTGTGAGACCTTGTCTCACCTGTCTCAAAAAAAAGAAAAAAATACAGTTGGAAGAGCTGGAGAGATGGCTTGCTGGTTAAGAGCACTTTCTGCTCTTGCAGAGGACGTATTTGGTTCCCAACACCCATGTCAGACAGCTTACAACCACCTATAACTCCAGCTTTTAGGGATCTGATACCCTATTACAGCCTTTGCAGGCACCCACACATATGTCTTCTACTCTTACACACACACACACACACACACACACACACACTTCCTGAAATGCAAGTACTCTGAATAGCTAACAGTTTTTCAGAACAAAGAAAAATTAGAATAAATATAGTAAATCAGGACAGTCCTTTTCCACACCTTTGTGCTATTTTTGGAAAGCTGGGAGGCAGGCAATCTGTCACAAGTTGAAGGGACATGGCAAATGCCTACCAGACACACACACACACACACGTCTCACCCTGAGGTTGTAGGATGAGAGCCTAGTGACACCTGGACCAAGTATGTAACCATCCAGAAGACTAACAGGTGAAACAGTTCTAGAGTTCAGGCTAAGAAGCAAAACAGTAGAAGAGCCAGGAAAGCCATGGAATTAGAGCCAGACTAAATTAGAATATTTTTATTTTAAATCACTTATCGTTTCATGAATACCTGATGGCATCAAGCACAATTTTGAGCATTCTACATGTATTGATTCATTTTTTTCTCAAACATATATATGAAAAATATGCCACTAATGATCTCATTCTATAAATTGGGAGAACCAATACAGAGAGAGCTGGGATAAATGGCTACGGTTTGGTCTTCACACCCAGGTTGCCAAGCACTAAACTTCATCCCTGGAATCGCTGCATTTTTCTACACTCTTCCAAATTTCCATTACGACAGAAATAGCAATGAGTTCCATTATTAAACACTGCTATCAAGGGGATTAGTTCATCAGCTTGATTTCGCCAGCAAAGAATGTGAGAGCCAGGAGGTTAGGGAGCTCGCGCAGGCCACACACGCACTGGGAGCTTGAACTTGCTCCTGTGGAGTCCGACTTCAGAACCATCACTCTGGAGACTCCACATCTGCTTTATTCATCATCTTGATTTTATTTCTTGCTTCCCACCCTGAACCCTTAAATCCATCGCTGCATTCAGCTCTCCCTGAATAAGGAAGCAGTCCCGTGCTGTTCTTCTTAACTGGAAACCTCGAATAGAGCTTTGTGGAACTACATTCCACTTCTCACGTCTCAAATAGCAATGATAACACATCTGTTGCTTAACTCTTATGCCCGTGTTAGACGCACATATTAATGTGTTTGGTGTGGATGTATCAAACATGCACTGATCAAGGTAGAATGAGTAGCATTTCTCTCTTGTCAGTTTAGGTTTGGAGTCCTTCACTTCTCTATAAAGTGTGGACTAGGTACTACAAGCTGTACTCACCCTCTGTGTTATGAAAAGATAGACCTTATTCCTTCTGCATGACCCAGCCTCACTTTATCCACTCCCAAATTCTTCTTAATCTCTAATAACCACTATTCCACACTTAGGTTGACATTGTTAACTTCCACATATAGCTTGCTTCAGTTAATACAGTATCTTTATTCCCATTCATTCTGCTGCAAATAACCGAGTTCCTTCTTTCTGGCTAACTAGCATCCCATTGTGAGTGTATGAGACATCTTTTCCATCTGCTCTGTTGATGTGCATCAGTGTCAACTCTATACATTAGCTGCTGTGACCATGTTGTGGTGAGCATGGGGACACAGGCATCTCTGTTATGCTGATGTCATTGCCTTTGCATGGGAACCATTCATTGGCCATTTGTGTTTCCCCTTTTAGGAAGCATCTATTCAGATCATTTGCCCAGCCTTTAACTGTGCTGCTTCTTTTACTACAGTGGCTAGTGTAAAGCTTATGGGTTTCATATATATTTGAGAATGTAAACTTAGGCAGCTCTCGTGGAAATCATTGTGGAAGTGCCAGAAAATAAAACTACAACCAGACCTCCCAAATGATCAGCTATACCACTTGTGCATATACGCCCAAAAGACTCCACAGCAACACACTGCAGAGCCCGCTACTCACAGCAGCTAAGAAGTGGGACCAGGCTAGAAGCCCATGAACAAATGAATGAGCAAGAAAATGTGTCATGTAAACACAATAAAAATGTTCTCATAATAAAATTAAGTTTTAATAAATAAAAATGAAATCATGACACATATAGGAAAATTAATGGAGCTGAAGAGCATTATTTTAAGAGAAGTAAAACAGATTCAGAAAGAAAAACACCTCATGCTGTCATATAAAAAAACTAAAGGGGTGTGTATGTGTGTGTGTGTGCGTGCGTGTGTGAGTGCGTACATGTGTGTGTGCACAGGGGTGCACACATGTGTGTGTGTACTCAGAGTACAAGGGGGATCATGAGAGAGGAAGAAGGCCTCTTGTGGAGGGGTTGGTGAGGAATAGAATACAATATATGTACTATGAAAGCAGAAGGGACAACTATTTGGAAAAAGGATGAGGACCAGAAGAACAAGCAGGGGGATTCAAGGATGATAGTATGGAAAGGGGGTCAATGAGGACAACGTATAATGACAAGTAGGAAAGCGTCTTCTACAGTGAAGCCTTTTGTGCTAACTTAAAAAAAAATTAAATAAGCAAAAACTACCACTGATTTTTATATGTCCTGGAATTTTTTTTTTTTTTTTTTTTGGTTTTTCGAGACAGGGTTTCTCTGTGGCTTTGGAGCCTGCGCTGGAACTAGCTCTTGTAGACCAGGCTGGTCTCGAACTCACAAAGATCCGCCTGCCTCTGCCTCCCGAGTGCTGGGATTAAAGGTGTGCACCACCACCGCCCGGCAATGTTCTGGAATCTTATAAACCTGATGTGGCCAGATCTTGATTCCTGATTTTATATATTTTTTTTTGTTTATTACCCATTAGTTCAAATGCTTTCTAGAGATTTGTTGTTACTCTTGTTTCCTTATTTGTTTGTGACAGCGTCTATCCCAGGTTGCTCTCAAATTCATGGTCCTCCTGCCTCAGCCTCTCAAATGGCTGGAGTTTCAGGTCTGGCCCACTGTTTTCAGTGATGTTAGTTAGCATTAGACTTTGCCTATCATTTATTATTCCTCTGGTACTTTCCAATGTACAAGACACCCTTTTATGGGATAGGGGTTCTATTTTAGCATGTATCTTAAAAAATATAGCATCTATAGACATATGTCCAGAGTGACAGCGTGTCTTATCATTTTGTGCACCTATAGCTCTCCAACTCTTGACAAAGTGGAACATCCTAGTATCTGTTGACAGCAAATGGTTAGTCTTATTACCAAATATCAAGTCCTGCCATGGGTTAAATGCATGGCAAGTCTGGTTAAAGGATTCTAGTATACAAAGATGAGTGAAGGTACCAACAAACCTCTTACAAAGGGTGGGGACCTCAGTTAAGAACGGAACAAGAAAAAAATAAAATTATGCATCAGCATAAGGATTAAGAAAATCCCTGACAATCTTATGAGACATGGCTATGAGTTAAATTAGTCTTTGTCAACTCTTCTGCTTCTGGAGATCTGTCCCTTGGGACAGTGTGACACAAACCTAGCTGTGCCCTTGCCCAGGGCTAACAGATGGACAGAATGACCTCCCAGCAGCTCTCCCAACCCCACACTTCTGTTTCTTCACAACCGTGGACTAGTTTGCTAGCTGGCTCAGATTTGTCCTTGCCAGCTAAGTGATGGGATCCGCTGCTTTAGAGAAAGCAGGTAGACTCTGTCCCTGCAGTGGAGGCCTGTCTCTCTGTTTCTGCCCTGTGAAAGCGGCGAGGAGGGCTACCAAATGCATGGATCACAGTTTCATTATGTGGCAGGAAAAAGGATGGTTTGTATCTTTCTCTTTCTCAAAGTTATTCAAATATTTATACGTAAAATGTGAAAGGAGAATTTTAAAACTTCGCCCCATTTTTTTTACCCTGTGACTTGAATGTGTTGTGAGTTAAGATCAAACTCTGTGATGCTGATGAAGTTCAGAGCACAAATTCAAGCCAGATCAGATGAGAGTTTAACCCTGGGGGTATAAGCATTGAATCTACTCTGCATGTGTTTGCCATTACTATATTCGAACAAGATGATGCTCTTGCCATCGTGACATGGATTTTCCCACCTACACTACATATGAATTATAGGTTGGTTCCTGCACTATAGGTGGACCTGTGGCAGCCCAGCAGTATCTCCTATGTGTCAGAGGGGACAGTCACCGATGTCCACATTCCCCAAAATGCTTCCAGAACTCTGTTAGCCTTCCTCCAGGAAGCCCGCATCCAGTACAAGTAAGCATTCTTTTTTATTTGCTGCAGGTTTTGTTCTACTGAATGGTGTTATATCCAGGTTGTTTACCAAGAGGTTCTGAAAGTGTTTTTCATTGTGAGGCAGTGAAAGTGTATATATTCATCTTTGAAGGACTTGCTTGTCTAATAGAGAAAAGGAGTAACCACAAAGACATTATTTCACTGCTAGCACTAAGTCATCAGTGCCGACATAGTCTTTTGCTGAATAAAGAAAGAGGAACCACTTGGCAATGCTAAAAAGGCTAAAAGGAAGGAAGGGAAGGAAAAACAGAAATGGTTTTCTGCAGTAGCCTGCTTAGCAACAGAAAACATATGATAAGACCGGGGATCTGACAGATGTGGGGGACAAGGCAAGCAAAGCAAGACTGTATGGAAGGCCAGCATCAGAATAAAAAGGCAGGCTAGGTGGCAGAGAGAACACCTGCAGAAGGAAGGAAAGTTACTTTCCGCAGGGAGAGGAGCCCAGATTGCTGTGAGTGGTGCTGCCCCCTGGAGGATATAAGCAAAAGCTCCCTGCCTTTTGAGGCTGGAATTGCAAGAGCAGAAGACAGAAATAGTTCAAATAGCAAGGGGAGGTTTCCAGTTTTCCAGGGGTAAAACTACTCAGGTTCTCCACTCGGCTGGAGGGTAGAAAAGGGAGAAGTCAGAGGAGATCGCTAAGTTTTCCAGTTTGGAAAAGACTGAGCAGACAGGTGTGAAAAGATGAACATACTCAGTGAAGGGTTTTAGCAGAAGAGAGTAAGTCGGGACGGTTATGGGAGTTGAGGAAGAAAAGAATGATTTCAGAGAGTTGGGTGTCCACAGCTGCAGTGAGACCTAACAAGAAAGGGACCAACGGAAGTTATGTTGCTGACATACATGGAGGGATTCAGTTGTGAGGAACGGAAGACCAGAAGGTGAAGGGAGGATGAGGCCCACAGATGTCACCTCCTAGCAGCTACAATAAGGGGAGAGCAGAGGGCAATATATACAATATATACAGCATCAATGGTCATTCTAAAGACTTGAGATCTGAGCCAGAAGGAGAAATTTGGCATGTCCATAGGAGGAAGGAGACACTGCTGAAGCTTGAGAGAAGGTTAGAACAGTAGGAAACAGACTTCATCTCCTAACAAGGAAGGAATAAATGTGGGTCAGAATAAATGTGGGTCAATTTCAGATAATAGAGTCAGCCATCACTGTGCCTGCCTATAATACCACTACTCTGAAGGCTGAGGCAGGAAGATTACAAATTCTAAGGCAACCTGGGAGTACACAGTGAGTTCTAGGCCAGTTTGAGTCACAAAGCAAGATCTAGTTCCTCCACAAGCCCCCCCAAAAGAAGAGGGGGTGGAGGTGCAAGTCTATAATGTGAATGAAAACTCAGCTGGTGGTTTTCTGAAGTGAGAAACAACATTACTTACAAGACGTGAAGAAACAGATTCTAGAAGATGTTGTCAAGAGAAAAACAGAAGTAAGAACCAACAGACTGCTTGCTGTTGAGAAGAGGTTGGTGGTCTGGTAGAGGGGTTGGTGTGGTAAGGAAGGGGAGGATCCCAAAGAAATACCTGTTCAAGGGTTTCTCGAGGGTATCCAGTCTGGATAAAGATTGGGAGATTCTAGGGGAAAATGTGGGAGAACATGGAAGAATCAAAGAAGGTAAGAAGGTCTTTCTATTAGAAACAAGCATAGCATGCCTGAAGGAAGGGGACAAGAAGGGGGATGTTCTGATAAAATGGAGGTTAGATGTGGGCTAAGTTCTAAATCCTAGAAAAGAAAGTTTGCGGCTGGTGACAGGTACCAGAGACATCCCTGGTCACACAAACAGGACAATACCACGGCTATTAAAGCACTGCCTGCTCTTTGTAGAAAGGTCTCTGTCTGGGCTTCTAGACTAGAACCGTGGCTGTGCAGAAAACCACTGTTCATATCACTCACACTCCCTTCCTTTCTGCGGCATGGAAGGCGTGCTTTGATACTCCGGATGCCAGTGGGAAAGAGCTCGGTAATTACATCTATAGGTGCACAGTAACAACTCGCATGCTTCATTAATTATTGTTCAGTGGAAAAGAACATACCAGTTACTTTAACAAGTCTCTATTTTCTACCATTAACTAGAGTTCATGTGGGACTGATAAAGAAAAAAATACTCCCCCTTTGTGTCGCAGTGAATAGAGGGTGGGGGGAAGAAGTGTTTTAGATCAGTTGTTTCCTCACGAAGAACAATCACTTAAAATTACTCATTTTGTTAGTCCCAAGATAATAACACATAAGAGTCAATTAAATCCTGTAGGCACAGTAGGTAGAGATCATTTTAATTGACTTTTATTATTGTAGCCTGGGGTATTTTCAAAAGATTATCATTTACTCTGTACAAGCGTAAGAATGCATCGCCATAGTGATCCGTAAAGCAGAAGTGATGTGATTCATTGTTTCTGGCCCCTGGGTGGTCAACCCTCTCAATGAGATGACTCACTCTGCCATTTTAAAAAAGACATTTTATAAATACCTGTAAAAATTGCCAGGGAAATTTCCATTTTGAGAGCCCTCCCCTTGCCTGGGAACTGGGGTGGGGGTAGGTTTTGCATTAAGTAATGACATCATTTGCAAAGGTTCTGATAGTTCTTGTCACCATTATAGAGAAGTGCCCAGCTGAGATAAGAATCACAACCAGGACCAGCCAGATAGCTCAGTGGTTAAAGAAGTCTGCTGCCATGCCTGACAACCTATACTCAAGCCCCAGGGCCCCCGTGGTGGAAGAAAAGAACAACTACCTCAAGTTGACCTTTGACCTATGCACACACACCATGGCAAGCACTCATCCACACACATCCACACAAATAATTAAATGTAATAAGAGAATCACAATCAGCTATAAAAACTAAGAAAATGCAATGGTTTAGAGACACCATTTTAGGAACCAGCTGGTTTCCACTCAACTGTTTGATAAGAAAATGGGGCTGGGCTTCCATACTACAATTGTTCTCTAACTTCAGATTGGCCTCTTAAAGCCTGCATTAGATACAGTCTAAGAGACTACAGAGGCCTGTATCAGTTTGCTGAAGTTACCATAACAAGCAACCCCACCCCCAAGACCCTTTCAAGTTGGACATTCAGAAGGATGTTCTAATGGAGTGTGCTGGATAAAGGAGATATCTACCCTTCATTTATAGGACAGAAAGGAAGTCCACAGGAGACAATCAGACCTGGAGTTTATCTGCAGCCATTGGAATATTGATAGTCTATTACTATATCTCTCCTAAGCAAACCCACCTCCTTCTTGTCTATCCAAGTTCTCTCCAAGAACAAGGAACCTTGGGCGTTAACATAGTTTTTATTGGCTCCTCAAATCTGCCTCAGTTATATTGCAGTCACTTAGGCATGCACATAGTCACCACAATTTCTCATCTTGGGAAGAAAGCAACTGCCAATAGTGAAGACCCGTTGGGCTTGACAAGTTACATAGTCCCAGTTTTGAGTTACCGGGGGTCTCTACCAAGAAAACTGAGGAGTCTTCTGCCACCTGACCTCTTCTGATGCAAAACTCAAAAGTAACACGAAAGGAAAAAGTCAGTAGCTCATCTCTGATTAGGTGTCCAATCTGTAGTGGGGACTCAGAGAATAACAAGTCAGTCAGTCCTCAGTGCCTGGCATCTAAGTAAATTGTCTTCTTCAGGGACCAAAAAGTATCTATTCAGTGCATGATAATTCTTTTCATTAAGTGACTTACATAGATTGGCCTAAATGTCACTTAGCGATGCCACCACCACGTGTTCTTTAATAGAATTTACCCCATAAGCAACAGGTTCTTTGTTGAAAATAAAAGATCAAAGCTTTTAAGCCACCTGCCACAGTGAGAGCCCTCACCAAAGGTCTCTCTAACATCTGGAAATACTGCAGGTGAAGAGAGTCTCTCCATGTCATTCTAGTGAGTGGTGGCCCGTAGTATTGTTAGGGCATGCTCAGATGTCACAACCTGGGCAGTTCTGTCTACAGCTGTTCCACCACAGCAATGGGCCTGCCGTCCCTGGGCTGCCCTCTGCCCCCAGCTTCCAAAGGCATCCAGTTTTCAGAACACAGCTTCTCTTCCATGGAATTCTCAGTATGGTGGGGCAGTGAGAGAGCTTTCCCGCCTCTGTATTGGTCAGTTTCCTCTTGAGAACTAAAGCTCCTTCCTTTCTCTGGCCTAGATCCAGGCTGTTGGGTGATGGCTTGTGAACAGAGAGGATTCGGGAAAGAAGTTGTGGAGGAGGGTCCAGAGCAGCCACGGCTCCATTTTCCCTGTGCCACACTGGACTTGAGGTCACACGATGAGAATCTGGGTTCACATCCCAAGCAGATTCTGTCTCTGCATCCTCAGTGGATGACACTGGCTGATTCTTGACCCTATTGAGTCTCGGACTCCTCATGTCTAAAGTGGAAATAATAGAAGCCAACACAGGGGTTGTTACTGAGGCCCAGCACAGTGGCTGGCCCCTGGCAAGCACTCAGTCCATCCAGGTGTGCACAGCTGCAGGGTTATAGATGTTCACTCCATGGTAGCCGTTACTATAGCACTGCTATTATGTAGAGACGCCTGACTATAATTTTATACTTTAAATTCACTATAATGATATTTAAACAGCTTTTATTTCCTGAAAAAGAGCATTTTCTCAAATTCAGTACTCTTAGAAATGCCACTCTCTGCAGTCTTTGCTTTCCTCTCGCCATGGAACGCTGGGACACTTCCGTGCTGGTTCACTCTGTGTGTGGCTCTCTCGTGGCATTGCCTGGTTTCTGCATGCTCTTGGCTAACTTTCTCGTCATGTCTACTATTTCAAATCCAGGGTCCTCATAGAAGATCTTCAGAAAGCTGTGGAAAATGAAAAGAGCTTGCAAACCCAGAGACACAGAAGGTCCCTGTCTGAATACAACTATGAGGTGTATCACTCCTTAGAAGACGTATGTAACCAAAGGACCTTTTGTTGTTGTTGTTTGTTGATTTCAAGTTCACCTTTGTCGCTTTGGTATAAGGATTAGAGAGTATTGTGAAAACAGAGATCCAGGCTCTGAGAAGAACACACAGAATACTATATTCCTCCTGGCTCACACATCTCTTCATTGGTCCTTCTACTGCTAAATAAGAAGTATCCAAATAACAGGCCAGAGAGCTGTCTCAGCTGAGAAGAGCACGTGATGCTCTTGCAGATGACCTTGGTTCATTTGGGTGTCAGCACCTACACGGTAGCCCACAACTGCCTGTAACTCCAGTTCCAGGGAGTCTGATGCCTCTTCTGCCCCACCCCCAAAAGATGTCTCTTGGCATGGAGTGCACACACACACACACACACACACACACACACACACACGCAGGCAAAACACAAGTAAAAAATACTTTCATAAAAAGAAATTGCAAAATAATTTGCATCTTACTTTCTTCACTCAAATAAACCCCACAGAGGACATGGAATATACACAAACATTGAGGTAATTGGTGTTAAAATCAGGGCTATAAAGACCTTAACTAAAGGCCATGGAAGGACACAGCTGGCCAGAGTACAAGGACAGTTCATTGGCTGAGGGACACAGTAGACTTTCATACTAGTGTTGCACCCTTGCAAATTTCAGACCTCCCAATGCCAGCCTGCATCAGTCATTTAATCCTCATGGAAAACTCACCGTAATTTTGGACTCACTGCCGCACACAAAGTTAGTCTTTACCTGATGACTTACTACACTTCACATGCTAGCTAAAACAAGCCAGACATTCTTTCCCTTCTGTTGGGTTACCAGAAGCCTCTGTTCCCCAAATCCCAGTGTATCCCAGTGCCTCTGGCATACAGATGTGACACTGGTCACATATAACTGTGATTGACTGATACCCTCTGTATTAATAAGCTGTATGTTCTCTGAGGGCCAAGTGTTTACTGTGTTCTCTTGTTATTATCTCCCCAATGCAGACAGAGAGTCCTGCAAATAGAGAAATTGTTGGCAGCGTTGGAAGAAGTTACTTGTTAGTTCCCGGTTTCCCAGCCCCGAAAAAAAAATCACATAGAAACTGTATAAATTAAATCACTGTTTGGCCCATTAGCTCTAGCTTCTTATTGGCTGACTCTTATATTAATTAATTTAACCCCTTTCTATAATCTGTATATTGCCACATGGCTGTGGCTTACCAGGCAGAGTTCTCAGTGTCTATCTCTGGCGGCTCCATGACTTTTCTCTGACTCCGCCCTTCTTTCTCCCAGCATTCAGCTTAGTTTTCCCTGCCTAGCTAAGTTCTGCCCTTTTATAGGTCCAAAGCAGTTTCTTTATTCATTAATGGTAGTCACAGCACACAGAGAGCACTCCCACATCACTGTTCCCCAAATCCCAGTGTATCCCAGTGCTTCTGGCATACAGATGTGACACCATTCACAGGTCATATATAACTTTGTATTAATAAGCTGTCTGTTCTGTGAGGGGCCAAGTGTTTACTGTGTTCGCTATTATCTCCCCAATGCAGGCAAAGAGAATCCTCCAAGTAGAGAAAATGCTTGCAGAATAAAGGGATATATATTTTTTCCAAGTTTCCTCTACACTGAACAAAGAAATTCTAGACACAAAATTAATGAGATTCTACTATAAGATTAAGAGTATTTTTCATTCTGTTGTGGATAATTCTCCTTTCAAAATTCCTTTTGCATATTTCCATGTCTCAACATAATTTTTAGAAACTTGAAATTAAAAGCAATAAAAGGTTTCAGATGAGTTGACACATGGAAGCATATTAACATACCCTAGAAAAAAGTCAAATTTCAAAAATTGATGTATATATATATGTATATATCTCCAGTTTGTTAGATTATATAAGAATAAAAGGGAAATATGAGTACTTCCTAAAATATATTAATATATCCTTCAGCACAGACCCTCTCACATCAAAGAACAGTGGAGCACTTCCATGTGACTTCTTTGTTGCTTGCAGGACTTTTAAGTCAGAAATGTCACCATCTTTCTCAGCACCTGATTTATTCATCTCAAATATACTTCTTCTGATGACAGATAAGTGTGCGTGAATGGACTGATGCAAATACGCACTCCTCAGCTTCCAGTGGCTCAGTAGAATAACCTTAAATGTGGAGAATTCCGTCTTCTCCCGGTAGCTTCTGTTCTGTTCCAAACAACAATATATGAGACTTCAAGGGCTCTCATGTAATTTGGAGGGTTTATCAGAAGCTGGTTCATTTTTTTCCCTTTCTTTCTTTTCTTATTTAATACCTGTGGAGAAATGGAAATAAAAGAAGCCAAGCCGGACAGTGGTGGCGCAAGCCTTTAATCCCAGCACTCAGGAGGCAGAGGCAGGTGGATCTCTGTGAGTTTGAGGCCAGCCTGGTCTACAGAGTTTCCAGGCAGCCAGGGCTGTTATATTGAAAAACCCTGTCTCAAAAAAAACCTTAATTAATTAACTAATTAAAAGCAACCAGAACACATCAGTCAGTTTTCTGTCAAACAGTTCCACGATGACTCTGGTGAAACAGTAGCTAAAGGTCTCTTAAAGAGGGGGCAGCAGACAACCGGACTACTGGCTGTCAGTAGAGAGTGTAGGTTGTCATTTTAGGTATCCTAAAGAAAGCTAACAGCAGACAGTGGGGTTTTCTTCCAGTTCTTAATCCCTGTATGTTCTTTGAACTTTGGAAGCCGCCGTTGTCTTTTGTCACCTTGTGCTCTCTAAGAATCCGTGTACCGTGAGGGACTGTGATGTAAGTTTTCCTTCTCTGCCTTCAGATTCAGAACTGGATGCACCATCTGAACCAAACTCAACCAGGCCTTGTTCGGGTGTTCTCCATCGGAAGATCATATGAAGGAAGACCTCTCTTTATTTTACAGGTGAAAAGAATAACATGTTAACACAAAATTTGTACCGTCTTCATTTTAATTTGTGAGAGGAAAGGAAAATATCATCATCTTGCTGACCTAAGGGAAATCACCTTAGATTTTTGAGCCAGGTTTAATCATGGTCTTGAATGTTCCAGGTGATACTGTTTCTGAGATGCAAACGCTAGGCTCCCCACCTCCAACTCCCCTAAAATCCTCTTGGGGCTTTGTGCTGACCCCATCTCCACTGGCCAGCCATTCCTCCTGGTTCATCCCTGGCTTCTCGTTCCCTGCCCTTTCCTAAGGTTCCGGCCATTCCCACTCTTCTCTCAGCTCTGTTTTCACTCTACAAACTCCATCCAAATGGTCACCTCTGACCTGTAGTTAAAATCCTCCTCGATCTGTCTATCAAGTTTGTAGAGCTTTAAATCCATGCAGGGCTTGTTCTCCTAGATGTTCCCAAAAGCTCCCGAGACTTGTCATGACACCACCATCTTTCTCCCTAAATTCCTCTTCTATAGTGTAATCACTCACTTTCAATTTACCACCAGAACTTTGGCAGTTCTGTCTTCACTGCTGTTTCCTGAATTTACCTCTGAATCCCTTCTCCCTGAACAATTTCAATACTGACCCCAATGCTGAACTCCTGCTGTAGTCACTATCCTTGCCCCACTCATCCTTTAGCATCCTCCACACTGCTGTCAGTGTGAACTCATCCTCCACAGTGCTGTCAGTGTGAACCCATCCTCCACACTGCTGTCAGTGTGAACCCCTCCTCCACAGTGCTGTCAGTGTGAACCCATCCTCCACATCACTGTCAGTGTGAACCCATCCTCCACAGCCTGTCAGTGTGAACCCCTCCTCCACAGTGCTGTCAGTGTGAACCCCTCCTCCACAGTGCTGTCAGTGTGAACCCCTCCTCCACAGTGCTGTCAGTGTGAACCCATCCTCCACATCACTGTCAGTGTGAACCCATCCTCCACACTGCTGTCAGTGTGAACTCATCCTCCATACTGCTGTCAGTGTGAACCTATCCTCCACTCTGTTGTCAGTGTGAACCCACCCTCCACACTGCTGTCAGTGTGAACTCATCCTCCACTCTGTTGTCAGTGTGAACCCATCCTCCACAGGCTGTCAGTGTGAACCCATCCTCCACACTGCTCTCAGTGTGAACTCATCCTCCATACTGCTGTCAGTGTGAACCTATCCTCCACTCTGTTGTCAGTGTGAACCCATCCTCCACACTGCTGTCAGTGTGAACATATCCTCCACACTGCTCTCAGTGTGAATTCATGTGAAGTCATCCTCCACACTCCTGTCAGTGTGAACCTATCCTCCACACTCCTGTCAGTGTGAACTCATCCTCCATACTGCTCTCAGTGTGAACTTATGTGAACTTATCCTCCACACTCCTGTCAGTGTGAACCCATCCTCCACACTCCTGTCAATGTGAACTCATCCTATAGCCCATATGCCACACTGCTGCTAGTGCCAACTCCCTAAAGCAAGCAAATACATATGGGGAGAGGAGCAGGGCTGGAGGAAGAGGAAAGAAGAGAAGGGAGGGGAGCGAGATCCTAGACTACAAGGAGTAGCTTCATCCCTCCCACACAGCACCTAAGAACCCCATTAGTTCCCTACCTCTATTAATTTCATATGCTGCTCCTTCTCAAATACAGAGTCCTCAGATTCTTTCCAGCTTCATATGTCCTTCTGTAACTTGTTTCTCAAGCAAGCTTCCTGACTTGAGTAAATATTCAAGCTTCCTTTCATTCCATACAAGAATTCAAGAAAAGATGCTGTGTTCCCACAGTAACGAATGGATATTTACAAGCTGAAGTTGAACTGATTGTTCTCACATCTGCCCTTCTCACCAGCACAGACATCTCTTGCCTGTTCATCTCTGGATCTCCAGAGCTCAGCCTGATGTCTGGCACAGAGAAGCACTTCCTGACATATTAGTTGAGTGAATTAATGACTGAATGAAAGCCATGTCCCTTGTGAATATATTGCCAAGTGCTGTCTAGTAATGCCTGGGTTAGAAACCAGGTTTAAAGTCATATTTGACATGGACAGAGGGAGTTGTAATTGGCCTCTTGATTCCACAGATCAAGTTTTATGTTTCCATTTTGTGATATTTGGCTGTAATTTGCCTATAAAGCATGATGCTTTAAAAAAATACACCTTAGGGCATTCTGGTGGGCACAATAAGAGAAAAGGAGAAGACATAGTGAGGGAGAAAATCTTGCTTTTCATTTAACAGTCACTATGATATTAAAACAAAACCGGTGCACTACTTTGGGATTGCCCTTTTCCTTCTGTATTTTTTAGTTCTTTGATTATATTGAGACAAAAAATATTGTTTCTACATAAACAAGCCTGGACTTTCAAAGAAGACAGAAAATCTCTTCACCTTTTTAATGTGCTATCTAAAAAATAAAACCATAGTGAGGAATTATGTTGAGCCCTTTATGAAATTATGCTGGTCAGTGGATCCAAAAATAAAAACCTGAGTTGGTAACTATGAATCCTCTTGTTTTCAGCTGGGCAGAAAATCACGAGCCTACAAAAGAGCTGTCTGGATAGACTGTGGCATTCATGCAAGAGAATGGATTGGTCCTGCCTTTTGTCAGTGGTTTGCAAAAGAAGTAAGTGAGACCCTTTGCTAGTCAGGAGTCCCATGGGTTTTTATTCTGCTCAAGGAATAAAGTGGGGATTGGAGAACAGTAATACCTGATGGAATAACAATGATACCTTTGTTCTTTGAGGCGCTTTCATGTTTATGAAGCCCACCATGGCCTTGGATCAACTTACACTCACGTCTGTCCTCCAAAGGTAGAGTCACTTGCACCAGTTTAAAAAGCTGGGTTAGGAAGGTGCTAGGAATGAACTCAGCTGATAGCCTGCTTGTAGCTAGCATGCATTTGACCCTGGATTTGATCCCCGATGCCAGGCGTGGTATTGCACATGTACTCCTAGCATTCTGGAGGTTGAGGCAGTAGAACCATGGGTTTAAGGTCATCCTCAAAGGTCGTCCTCAGTTCTGTGGAATGTTCAAGGCCAGTCTGTGCTACCTGATACTATAACTCGAAAAGCAAAGACAGAACCATCTGGGCTCAGAGCTTTTAAGAATCTGAGGCAAATTAGGAACAAGCATTTGCAGCGAATGAATACTAAAAATCTGAAAATGTAATTTATGGTGGTCTAGAGCAACTGTCCTGTTAGATTCAGCTACAAAAGTTCTGTCATTTTCTTCCTCTTCAAAATGACCTCACCTGTGCTGAAACAGCAAAGAGGTGAACAAATGGTTATCATTCCCTCCTGCTCTAACCTATAATTTGGAGACCAAGAGATCTCTAGCATCTGTGACTGATCATTCTCAATGTTCATTTTCAAGGTGACTCATAAGGATTCTCATTTCCAAAGGCTTTGTTTGAATCCCGAGCCTACTGAGCTCCCTTACTGGGTGGGCTGGCATGCCCAGAATGTAGTGACTTTCATTGTTTGGAGCTTCCTTAAATCTTGATTTATAGGGGATAGGGAAAATCTTGAGAGAAAGTTGATCACTATTGGAAACAAAAGTGAAGGGGCCTAAAGAAATGAAAGTTTGCTAGTCCTGTACTTACAGGAAGCCATTATGGATACAAAGGGTACTCAAATGCACTTCAGTCATATTTCACCATTTTATGTGGAAATTGTGACTTTGAGAGCTCTCATAGGCATTACAGAATATATTTCATATTTCACAAGTGTCCAGATGCACTAAATTTGCAACCTATTTCTCTCTACCGTAACAAAACTTGCAAAAGTATCCTTAATTTTATAGATATTACAAAATAAGCAATGCTAACTTTTCTTCTTCAAATTGAAAACCCACTTTCTGGGTTTTCAAACTGAATAACCCACTTTCCTTTAAACCCCTTTTCCCATTGATACTGGTTTGGGGACAGAGGATATAGGACTGTCAAGATTTCAATAGGTTGAAGCTACCTTGCATTACTACACCATCTCCTTTGCACTAATTCTGTCCTTTTGTTAAATCCTTGGTGACAGGCATTGCGGTGCCATTGTGCTGGATCAGGAGAATCATATAAGTGATGTCTTCCCAGAGAGACATCTGGGAGACTGAATAAGTCCCCTTTTCTTACATTTTACCCCGATCTGCCAGTGGTTCCCAAACCCTAGCTTCTTGCTATTGTTGTCTCCCTTTCTTAGATGTATTTTTTTAAAACTCAGTAGTTTAAAACAACAGTCATTGATGTCTTGGTTTCTGTGGGTCAGCAATCTGGGTGAGCTCAGCTGGATGCCTCTGACGTGGGATCCCTCACCGAGCTGCAGTCAGGAGTTCACTTGGGGCCTCAGTCATGAAGTGTGTATTAAAGGAGAGGACATGTTTCTAAGTTCTTACATAGCCTCTGAGGACCTTGGATCTCTCACTGGCTGTCGACCTCTAATATCAGTTTCTTGCCTCATGAGTCTCTCTCCCTAAGGTAGCTTAGAATATGGACCTGGCTGCCCTCAGAACAAATGGGAGAGAGGGGAAGGGGGGGGCAAATTGAAAATGAGTCCCATAGGAATCAAGTCTCAAACGCGACCTCCCTTCACTTTGCCAAACTCTGTCCATTGGAAGGGGGGATATGAGGTCAAAGGCATACTCAAGAAAAAGAGATTACACAGGGTGAGAATGCCCAAAACAAGCATCACTGAGGCTCACAGTGGAGGCTGCCGACCACACCTTGGTGGGGCTTCCCGCACAGCTGCCACTGTGACACTTGATCCTTCTGCAAATGTGGACTACAAGAGAAATTAAATCAACCCTCTGCTCTGAGAGAGAAGATCACATAGGATTCTGGGTGCACATGAGTTAAACAACCCTAGCACTAAGTAACTTAACCTCTCTAAAGCTTACCAACATGTAGCTAATATTACTATGTAACATCCAGGGCTGTTAGGATTGAATAACGTAATACAAACAAAGACCTGGAATGTTTGACAGCTAGAAAGTGCCTCACGAAGTCAACTCATTATGACTATTGATATCAGCAATTTAGGATTTTAGATAGCCCACATAATAGAGAACAGCTAAAAAGAAAATCAGCAAGAATATAAAAGAACTCAACACTATCAACCACAATGCAGTAGATGATTGTAAATCACCCAACAACCCCAGAATGCACATTCTTCAAAGTGCCTATGGTGTGTGTACTGAAAAATACCTAGGTCAAAAAAATCAGACTGCAACAAATATAAAATGATTGATATCACTATAGTGAAACCAACCTAGATACTGATCATAAGCAATAGGAAGATTTCTAAAAATATGAAAATTAAGAGCAGTTCTAAATAATCCATAGATTAAGGAACAAATTTCAAGAGAAAAAATTAAAGAATACATTGAACAGGATGTAAAAGAAAACACAACATCTCAAAATGTGCAGGGCATTGCTAAAACAGTACTAAATGAAAAACTTAAAGTACTGAATTTCCGCATATTAAGGAAGAAAAGTCTCCAAACAACAAGCTATTCCATCAAGGACCTATATATAGTGAACAAAATGGGGACAATACATAAATGCCAAAGTAAGCAGGAGAAAGGTAATAAAAATAGGAGCATAAATCAGAGTGACTGAATACAGAAAATTGTAAGAGAAAATCAACAAAATAAGAAAAGATGACAAAATCCTTGTGTGATGGTTAATCTCAGTTGTCAACTTGACAGAATCTAAAATCACCTGGGAGGGGCCTCTGGGCATGCCTGTGCAGGAGTATCTAAGGAGAATGCAAACTGAGGGCTAGCATTCAGCTCCCTCAGCTTCCCCACTGTGGCTGCTCTGTGGCTGGCTGCTCTGTGGCTGGCTGCCTCAGGATCCTGATGCCATGCCTTCTCCACCATCACTCCCTGGGACAGTGATACCCCCTCCTCCCAAATCCTTTACTCTTCAAGTTGCTTTCATCAGAGTATGTTATCATAGCAACAAAGAAGTAACTAGACATCTAGCAGGACAGAGAGGCAAATTACCAGGATTAGGAATGAAAAGGGGCATTCTGTAGACACAACAGAAACCAAAGAATAATGAAACCTGAGAATGATGCCATACACATAAACTTGACAATGTAGAAAAATGGACAAATTAATTGCAAAACACACACTGCTACAACACACCTGCTATAAAATGGATTGTTTTGATTCCAATTGATTCACAGTTTACCGTAGTTTACCTCAGGACCAGGGCTCAGATTCCAGTGGTCCTAGGAGTCAGTGCAGGACCAAGGTTCTGATTCCAGCAGCCTGAGTTCAGCTCTGGATCTGAGTTTATTTTCCAGAGTCCTCCTATGGGATAGGGTTCTGACTCCAGTGGCACCCAGAGCTCACTGCAGGACTGGGATTTTTACTCCATCTGCTTGTCATGGTGACCCCTGTGTAACCTGCCCATGATCCTGCTGCCACCTGGCCAGGAAGGGAACACCTCAGCAAACTCAGCCAGGAATCAAGACCAAGCTTCTCTCCTCTCCACAGCTGAACTTCATTTAGAAAGCCCTCTACATGAAACAGAAAAGGGGTTGGAGAGATGGCTCAGCAATTAAGAGTACTGACTGTTCTTCCAGAGGGCCCGGGTTCAATGCCCATCACCCACATGGCAGCTCACAACTGTCTGTAATTCCAGTTCCAGGGGGACCAACAACCATGGCAGAACACTAAAGCACAGAGAAAAAGAGATAGAGATAGAGAGAGGAACAGAGGGAGGGAGAGAAGAGCAGAGGGTGGAGGGAGGGAGGGGGAGAAAAGCTTTTTAAAAAACAGACACAGGAAAATGAAATAACCAAATAGAGTTGAAAGAAGGGGAAGTTAAAATTGGTGAAAAAATCATCCCAACAGGTGCATAAAACATGAGAAAGAAACATAAAGCATATGACACATGACCCATCCCAGCATCCCTAGAATGGAACCCAAAGCCACTGAGATGGCTAAAATATCTAATCATTCAGAATCTTACTTTTGAAAATAACTAATGGCCATATAAATGTTTCAAACAGATGCATAAACTAAGAAAATACATCCAAGTCTCAACAAGACAGTCTCCAAGTGAATGAAACAATTGTAAGTTTGAGGGGAAAAGTTCAAAATTTGAGGAAAATGAAATTGTAACACCAGAAATAGAATCTAATGAAAGTAATGAAAGTGAAAAAAATGGTCAACCAAATTTTAAAAAATCTTATCATAAAACATCATCAATTGAAAAGATAATTCAGAAAGACACATTACATGAATAAAGAACAAATTAGAGAAAATGATATACATAGATATATAATAGGGGAAATTAGTAAACATGACCAATATTTCCCAAGGGTCTAGGACAGGTGAAGGAGGCCAGACCTGATCCATGGTATAGAGGAAGGAGTGGAGATAAAGTCAAAAGAAATACAAAAAATTCTTCAGTAAAATTATAACAGATAAATTCCTAAACCTGGAGAGAGAAATAGGCATCCAGACACAAAAAGCATCTAAACTTCAAACAGACCTTACCAAAGAACTTTTCCATGAAATATAATAGTCAAGATGTCAAGGATACAATACTAAAAGTGTTACAGGAAAAAAAAACACTAAGCCACACACAAAGGCATAAATAACAGAAAAAGCCCATGTCTTTCATAGGAACACTAAGAAGCAGAAAAGCATGGAACAATATATTTCCAGCTCTGAAGTAAAACTGAACCAAGAGTGTGGGAACCAGCAAAGCAGCCTTTCAAACTGACGAGAAGGGCAGTATATTTCAAAAGAGACACAAATTAAGAAATGCGTGATAACTGAGCAAGCCCTGCAAGAAAATTCATTTAGGAATATTATACAGGAAGAAGAAAGTTTCCTCTACAAGGACACATGACAGCAAATGTGCAAATGCTTCATGAAAAAAACACAAATAATTCAGTAAATCAGAACATCACCTAGTGAAGTCTTAGAAAATAGGAAATCTTTCAATAACATTAAATGTAAATGGCCTCAACTCACTGCTTTAAAAAAAAACACTCAAACTAATCAACTGGACTAAAAAACAAGAACAACTAGCTGTTGTCTCCAAGAAATACACTTAAAAAACAAAGACATCCAAAGTCCGCCCTTCAAAAGATAGAGGTCAAGCGACCAAGCAATGAGAAGCTATACAAGCAGACATAGTTATTCTTATACCTGATAAAATCAACTTAAAATAAGACATAATCAGAAGAGATACATAAGGCCATTATATGAAATAAAAGGAATAATCCATCATGAAGGTATAACAATTGCAACCATTTATGCACCAAATTTCAGAGACCCACTTTCATGTAGTAAACTCTACAGGGCATAAAAGCCACACAGGTCCTGACATGGTGGGAAAAGTTCACAACTCCACTCTCACAGCTCTTCCCAACTAGAGCCACGACATTTCAGAGATAAATTACAATAGATCAACTGGACCTAACAGCATATCCCACACAGCAGACAATCATGCCCTTCACGGCAGCACTAGAACCTTCTCCAAAATTGATGGCAACGTAGGTTACAAACCCATCTTTAACAAATGAAAAAAAAAACTTTTTAAAAAATCCCTTGTTTCTTATCAGATCACAGTAGAATAAAAACAGAAGGCAATAGCAAGAAAAATTAAAGAAACTACTTGGAAGCTGAGCAATGTAGTTTTAAATGAATAGTGGGTCATTGAAGAACTCAGAGAAGAAATTTAAATTTTCTAGAATTGAATGGGAGAAATATCTCAGTGGTTAAGAACATTTGTTATTCTTGCAGAAGACCTGGGTTCGATTTCCAGCACCCACATAGTGGCTCACAATTACCCAGTTCCAAGGAATCCAATGGCCTCCTCTGACTTCTGTGGACATTAAGCACACATATAGTACACAGACATACATGCAGGCAAAACACTACATCAAATTTTAGAAAAAAATTTTTAGAAACAGAATGTATAAAAGTTGTATTTTTAATATTAGAATCAAATGAAAATAAGAACACAACTAAGCAAAACCTCTGAAGCAGCCAAGACAGAACCAAGAGGACAATGTGTAGCTATAAGTGCTCATATTAAAAAACAACAAGCTAGAGAGAAGTCTGGTGACCCTGACCTAAACTATTCCAAACTCCAGTTTAGCCTTGGCCACACTTTCTGAGTGTCAGCCTAACCTGCTGAATCCACTAGACCTTAGCCTACACAAGCCATATCCAGCCCCCAGATCCAGCCTGGACCATACAACCAGCCTGAGGAGTCCTGCTTGCACCCTCTCCAACCCCCAGACCTAGGCTGTTTTGTATATCTAGGGCATTGTCCCAGTCTGGAGAGTTCAGCTTGTAATGTCTCCAGACTCCAAGCTTGATCCCGGACACACACTCTATGCCAATCAGCCTGCTTCATCTGCCAGCCTTATTCTACCAGTGCCCCAGATCTCCAGGCCTAGCCTGAAGCCATACCAAAAATAATCTATAGATTTAATTCAATTCCATTATCTTCTCACAGAACTAGAAAAAATACAAGAATGTATATGAATGCATGAAAAGCCAAAGCAATTCTAAGGAGAAAAAATATAGCTGGAGGTATCACAGTAACTGACCTTGGGTAATACTACAGAGAGACAGTAACAAAGACATCCTGATATTGGTATAAAAACAAATATATATATATGCCAGTGAAACAGAAGAAAGTATCTGTAGATAATCTGGCAAAGTATGGCCATCTACCTTTGGAAAGGGATTGAAAACAAGCAATAGTTTAAAAAAAAAGTCTACCAACAAATGATGCCAGAAAAATCTGATATCCACCTACAAAAGAGTGAAACTGGATTCCTATCTTTCTCCTGTACAAAAATCAACTCCTTGATTTAAAACCTGAAATGCTGAAACTGCTTGAAGAAGGATTGGGAATATACTTCAAGATAGAGATGTAGGCAGAACTTTCTGGCCAGAACTCCAACAGCACAGGAGCAAGCCCTGAAAATAAACAGATGGGATAACAGGAAACTAAAAGGTTTTGTCACAGCAAAAGAAACTGTCATCCGAACACACATACACAGTCACAAAGAGGGAGAGCATCCTTCCCAGCTAGACTTCAGACAGAAGGCTAATACCCAAATGTAAAATGAACTGCAACAATTAAAAATCAAAACTCTCAGTCAATAAATGAGCTGGAGAAATGAACAGATAGTTTGAGATAGAAGAAACAAAAATGGCCAATGAATATTTTTGTAAATATTGAGCAACCCTAGTTTTCAGGGACATGCAGACTAAAATGACTGTTAAGATACCAGCTCATCCCTCAAAAAAAAATCATCACCAGCTGATTAAGATATTCATCAATGTAACTATGGGGAAAAGTCTGAATCTGGCTGCCAATGGGGACT
>JAQHUG010000015.1:4707347-4718113 GCA_028555095.1 Dicrostonyx torquatus
AGCCTTTTCTTGGCTAGCTCTCACATCTAAACTAACCCATTATAAAAGTCTGTATGTCACCATGAGGTAGGTGACTTACTGGAAAGGTCTAACCTGCATCCATCTGTGACGGGAGCCTCATGGTGACTGACTCACTTCCTTCTCTCTTCCCAGAACTTCCGTTCTGTCTACTCCACCCACCTAAGGGTTGACCTATCTTACAAGCCAGGCAGAGTCTTTATTTAACCAACCAAAGCACAGAAATAAAGATGGATTCTCCTACACATATTAATCATAATAATACTGTGCTAAATGAAGAACCCAGATTCAGAAAGACAAGTGACATGCATTTTCTCTCATGTCACTTGTCTCAAGGGGGAAAAAATCAGAGAAGGGAGACTCTATTAGTTGGTCTTACATTGCTGTGATAAAATGCCATGAACAAGGTAACTTACAGAAGGAAGGGATTATTTGGGGTTTACTGCCCCAGAATGACAAGTTATCACCATCATATCATGGCTGCTGGAGAAGCAGCTGAGAGCCCACATCCCGAGCCACAAACAGGAAGCCCAGGGTAAATTCAAAATGACACAAGTCTTTTAAGCTTGCTAAAACAACCCTGATTGACATACTTCTTGTAGCAAATCCACACCTCCTAACCTCCCAAATAGGACCACCAAGCTTTCAGAGACTGTGGGAGACATTTATCATTAAACTAGTTCAGGACCTATTAGGAAAGAAAACAAGGAACAGATGAGAGAAGATAAGAGTAAGTCATGGAGGGATGATCATGACCAGAGTGTATCATATACATGTATGACATGTCACAATGAAGTCCATGTCTTATACTATTACTATGTGGTATTAATATTACTATATAATTAATATAAGTATATTGATATGTAATTAATATATGAGAATATGTTAGGATACAATTTTAAAAATCAATCCAAGCATTCCCAACTTCTTTTTGACAATATTGCAAATACAATTATAAGTGAGTGGTTGCTGGACCTGTGGACATCAAGAGCAGAAAAAAAATTTACCTAAGTCTCAGACTCCACACAAGAATTAACTTCAAATGGACCACAGATTCAAATGTAAAAGTATAGACTTTTAGAAAGAAAGAGAAAAAAAAACAGGAGAAAAGCTTCAAGATTGAAAACTAGGTAAAAAGTTCCTCCTAGACTTGACATTAAAAACATACTCCATTAAAAAAGAATAGTAATTTTCACATTATCAAACTAATCAAAATTTAAAAGTTTTGTCTGTGAAGAACGCTGTTAAGTGAACAAAAACCACAAGCTGCAGCCTAGGAGAAAATATATGCAAATGATGTATCTAAAAGTGTATATAAACTACACACTTGACAGTAAAAAAGCAAGCAGTGCAATTAGTTCCTGGAGTCCTTTTACCCATTTTTCTATTTCACTACAAAAGTCCGTACACAAATGGAAAGCAAGCCCATGCAAAAAGAGGTATGGGGGAGTTGAAATGAAGGTGAGGTCCCTCTACACACCTATCAGAGTGGGTACAGTTACACAGATATAACAGGTTCTAGACCTGTGACTGATACGAATCACACGGAGCTGGGGGGTAGGGGTGCAGGAAACTGGATAACCTGGGACCTGCCGGCAGGAAAGGAATGTAGCAGAGGCACATTTGAAAGTAGTTGGCAATTGATTTGAAAATTAAACATACAACCACCATATAATCTTGTGATAACAACTTGGCACTTGTCTCAGAGAATTTAAAAGTGATGTCCACCCCAAAACCTGTGTACAAACGTTTATAGCAGATTTGCTTACAATAGCCTCAAACTGGAAAAAACGCAGACATTTGTCAACAGGCAAATACTGAATTGTAGTATCACCGTAGCATGGGTAACCACTCAGCAATAAAAAAGGAACGAACTATTGACTCAGTCGACATCCCAGCTGACTCTGGAGAGAACTGTCAGAATGAAAAAGCCCAAACAGATGTACGCTGTCTGATCTGATGTAAGGATTGTTTTTTGAGTGGCAGAATCATGGAAATGCAGAACTATTAGTGGTTGCTCAGGGTTAAGGGGTTGAATGTCAGGGGAATGTGCATGTGGCTGAAAGGACGTGGGAGATCTCCGTGCTGGTGCAAATGTCCTGTCTTAGCTGTGTAAATGCCAGCACCTGACCGTGAGATTGCACTGCACATTTATGAGCCATGGGCACTGGGATAAAGTGGGAAAGGGTACAATACTGCACAGTTCCTTACAGTTACATCTGGGCTGACGTGTATCTCACAGTAAAAATGTCATTGCAAAATAGTAGGCTCCCCATCCCAGATTTCCACTGTCTTTGGAACAAGGTACAAATAGATCATAGGAAGCAGTTTTGTTCTCCCTGGATGTATAGTCCTATCAACAGACTCTGAGCTTCTCTGCCATGGAAACAGAATTCTCAAGACATGGAATGCCTCCATCTGTTCGTCTCTTCTCTGGCTAGCTTAACTGTCCCATACTGTCCCATGCCACTTCCACCTCTGCCCCCACTCCAGTCCAGCAGATGGACCTATGCATATTTACTCTGAAAATACAAAGCCTAGAAAACAGTTTAATGCAAACAAATAAACAATTACCTGACTGATAAGATAGGGCTGGGTTACTTTGTTACTTTTTAAATTGTTTAAATGAATTCATTAATAGACAGTTGTTAGTAAGCATTTTAAAATGTAAAATGCATTAAATATATGAGATTTAGTATTTTACATTGATCAACATTTAATTAATTTTAATTATTTAGAGTCATCACTTTACTATTTTAGTCTGGTACTGGGGATCAAACCCAGGACTGTACACTTGCTAGGCATAAGTGTACAACACTTATGCACATTCTGTCTCTTTTCTCTTCTCAACCCTCTCCCTCCTCTCTGTCCTCCCTCCCTCCTTCCCTCCTCTCTCCAGTTCCTCCCTCTCTCTTCCTGTGATGTAGCTCAGGCTGGCCTGTACCTTACCATCCTCCTGGCCCGCCTCGCAGGTGCTGGGATTACTAGTATGCGCCATCACACCTCCGGCTGCCTCTCTTAATTCATACACACCACAAATTTTTATATTGTAAATAAAATAAGTGAAAAGAGGTGCACCTTATTACAAAACCTTTCTCTTGCTGCATGCTTGCTTATTCCACACTGGGAGAGCTCGATTACTGGCATTATGTTCATGGTACCAGGGGTTAGAGAGTTGGGGAGAAAAGCAGAGCAATGATGTGGTTTCCCTATAATGTGTATTGCAGACACTGCTATTGCTGTAAAAAGAATGCTTCAGGAAACACTTATTTGGGTAGGGATTTGGGTAGCAAAGCTTCTCTTAACTTAGCCCTATCAACAGACTCCAAGTTTCTCTGCCATGGAAACAGAATTCTCGAGACATGGAATGACTCCATCTGTTCGTCTCTTCTTTGGCCAGCTTGACTGTGCCATGCCATGTCCTGAGAGCCACTTCCACCTCTGCTCCCACTCCGACTGGAGTGGGGGCAGGAAAGAGGGATGATGCAGATGACAAATTTATCGCATTTTAAAATGAGAATATATACATAAAAATGAAGCTGAGATAAGAATTTAGAACTTAGAGGTTACCTTTCTGCAAAAGTGAACAGATATTACTTACATGTCAATAAAAGAAATAAACCTGAGAGTAGGCAGAAGTCAAGGAACAAAGAAAATAGTAGAATAGATCCATGTGGGGCATGGATCTAAGACACAAGTCTTAGAAGCAATCAACTTCAAAATAAAAGAAACTTCCAAATTAAAAATAGAATCAAATATAATTTGGCAGTTCTCACAGAGCTAAACATAGTTACCATGTGACCCAAAATACTAACCTGATATATATTCTCAAGGCAATTAAAAACATAGCTGTATAGAAACTCATATGTGAATATTCATAGCAGTGTTATTCAAAATGATTAAAAGAACTCCATCAGTTGATGAGCAAATCTTCTAAAATATGGTATGCACATACAATAGAATATTTTTCAGTCATGAAAGTATTAAATACTAATATTACCAACTACCATATGAAAACATTATGCTAATGAAATAAAGCCAGCACAAAAGTTCATACATTACTGTAGTGATTTGTATTTGTATTTTAATAAACAAAGCTTACCTGATGATCAGAGAGTAAAATAGCCACACTGGTCAGCCTTACAGACCAGGCAGTGGTGGCACACACTTTTAATCCCAGCAGCCACACTAGTTTGCCATAGAAACTGGGTGGTAGTGGTACATGCCTTTAATCCCAGAACAAGAGAGGAATATAAGAAGGGAGGAGACAGCTCTTACACACAACCCACTATCTGTCTCTGGGTTTTGATTAGTTGTGCTACACATTATATCATTCCATTCATATAAAAATTCTATCAGATCAAGGTATTTATGATAAATGTTAGTTGGGCACTCAACTTAGACATGACATTTATACTAAGGCTTGGGGAACATGGCAGAAGACGGAACATGAAGCATATAAGAGCAGGAAAATAGGGAGAGGGGCTGCAAAGTGCCATCTCCTGGGCATGATGCAGCCATTGCAATCATAGACTCTCCTACCCTGAGCCTCCCCCAAGACTGGCTCTGTCAAGCAATGGCCAGTTATGGATGGGGAGGAACACATGAACCCCAAGCTCTCCCTGATGAATTATTGATGACTAAAAGGTTCTGGGAAAGGGTAAGTCATTCATTTCCTTCAGCTGCTTATCTGATGGTGAACCTACCAGGCTCCAGCAGATAATTCTAAACAAATGGCCATGGCTAGGCTCAGTAGTTCACGAATGAAAAAAAATCATATATATACATATATGTATATATATATATATATCAGAAAGAGATTTGTAGTGAGGAGGAAAAATTGATAGGGGTAGGAGGCAAAAATTAATTAGAATGCACTTCATATATATCAGAATTGCCAAAGAAAAAAATTCAGTGATAATTTTTTAAAATGAAATGTCCAGAATGGACAAATCCTTAGAAACAGGTAGTAGATTGATAGTTACCATAAATAGAGGCAGAGGAAAATTGGAACTGACTGCCATCCACTTCTTTGCAGGAGGGTGGTGGTTTGAATAAAAATGTCCCCCATGGGCCCATAGGGAGTAGGACTATTAAGAGTTGTGGCTTTGGAGAAAGTGTCACTTGGAGTAGATTTTGAGGTCTCAGATGCTCCAGCAAGCCCAGTGTCACTCTTTCTTCCTTCTTCCTGACAATCTGAGTGTAGAACTCTCAGCTTCCTCTCCAGTACCATACCTGCCTGTTTGCTGCCATGCTTCTCAACATAATAACAATGGATTAAATTCTGATGTATAAGACAGCCCTAACTAAATGCTTTCTTTTAGTGTTGCCATGGCCATGTGGTCTCTTCACAGCAATAAAAACCCTAAGGTGGGCGTATTGTAAATGATCAAGAATTAGATACTGATGATGGCTATACAACATTATAAATATGTGAAAACCACTGAATTATACCCTTTAAATGGATAATTCATGTTATAAGAACTTTCTCTCAATAGATGATAAAGAGTTAATATCTCTCTGGTAAACCTGGAAAATGTGATTTTGGAGGATAGGAGGTGGTGAAAAAAGACCACATACCACCTGCTGCCAGTCTTATGCAGGGTCTCAAGTAGGTGAATGTATGGAGCAGAAAGCTGGGTAGAGGCTATTGCTGTGGAAGATGACAGAGTCAGGGAAATTCTAACTAAACAGTATTGGGGTGTTCTTGGATGATGAAGATTCTGTGTAGTTAGACAATGGTAATGGCTATACGACTCTGAGTCTATACACTTGAACAGATTATAAAATGTAGGAATTTTATCCCAGTAACACTGTTCCCATGTCAAGGGAGCTGCATTTAACTGCCCCAGCTCTCAGAAGTTGGTACCCATACTATGGCAGGAAAGAGAGTAAATATTGTAATCGTATTACAATCTCAAAAAATTTTGTAAAAAAAATAAAACTGAAATCACATTTTCATGGAAATGGATAGGGTTAGAAGTCACTACGCTGAGCAAAATAAGCCAGATTCAAAAAGATAAATGTCATACATTTCCCTTCTTCTGAAGACCCTGGGTTTCCTTTTCTGTCTATGTGTCCATTAGTGTGTGAGGAGAGGTGCGGATCATGGGCTGAAGAGGGCAACAGAAACGTGAAGGTGGCAGAGGTAATAAAATACATGTGGCATGAAAGGAGAAGGGGGACAATGGGAGGGAGGGTAGGAGGGTAAGAGGAAGAAGATAAGATGAAGGGAAGGAGGGAGGGAGGGAGGAGACCAGCAGGAAGGGCAAGGTGTGCCAGAGGGGAATCTGGGAAGGGGATCGGTAGGGAAGCAATGGTGTAAGGAAATGCTACACTGAACCCAATACTTTGTATTCTAACTTTTAAAACTAATTTTTGAAATTACAAAAGTAAAATCTTTAAGAAGAAACCTTGTGTGAACAAAGCGTGCCCAACACTAAGGTATAACAGCAGAGGAGAGGAATACTATACCCAGAGCTCACAGCTGCCGAGTCCATCCCCACAGGCAAAGACTGCATAATGGAAAATGGCTTATCGTATGAAGGTGACCTGTGCTGTAACAGCTATCGGCTTTGTTCACGGCCGTTCTAAGTGATGACAATAATTCGATTTGTTTGCGGCTTGCTCCTTAGTGCATTAGTTTCCCACAGCCTCACAACCTCCTTTCTTGCCCGGTCTTTTTAGTTTACCATTTCCCTGGTGTATCTGTTTCTCCTGTGTTACGCACAGCAGGGCCAGTCGTAGTTGTTTACTTAGCTTCCACTTAGTTAAATTTAAATCCATCGCATCCATTCTCCTCCACTATCTGATAGCTGAGAATCTGGCCAGTGACTGTTTCCAAAGCATCCTAACCATTACCAGACAGTCCAGAGCAAGGGCGGGCAGCAAAGACAAGGAATTTCAAAGCAGCCTCGGGAATCAGAAGGATTTTATTCTGTGACTCTCAGAATTTTTGCCAAAATAGCAAAACTTCACTCTCAGTAATAAATAATTTAGAAACCATAAAAATAAAAAGCTATGCAGGGCGGTGGTGGCGCACGCCTTTAATCCCAGCACTCGGGAGGCAGAGGCAGGCGGATCTTTGTGAGTTCGAGACCAGCCTGGGCTACAAGAGCTAGTTCCAGGACAGGCTCCAAAGCCACAGAGAAACCCTGTCTCGAAAAAACAAAAAATAAAAAATAAAATAAAAAAATAAAAAGCTATTTATTATTTGTTTATTATGTTGCAGCTTAAATCATGAGAAATACTAAGAATTGTTTATTTAAAAAATACCTAATTCTGGGTAGTTTGGACTGTGCTTGCCTTCCGCTGTGTATCTTACAGTCTGACATAAGCATCTTTTAAAGGATTCCCCCTTGCTCATTGTCACTGTCTTTCCTTAGCTGGCATATGTCACCTGCACTTCCGGGGCATCTCTGTCCTGACCTCTCCTTTAGTGTGGCACATGTCACCTTTACTTCCGGGGCGTCTCTGTCCTGACCTCTCCTTTAGTGTGGCATTTGTCACCTGCACTTCCGGGGTGTCTCTGTCCTGACCTCTCCTTTAGTGTGGCACACGTCGCCTTTACTTTACGGGGTGTCTCTGTCCTGACCTCTCCTTTAGTGTGGCATATGTCACCTGCACTTCCGGGGTGTCTCTGTCCTGACCTCTCCTTTAGTGTGGCACATGTCGCCTTTACTTCCGGGGCGTCTCTGTCCTGACCTCTCCTTTAGTGTGGCATATGTCACCTGCACTTCCGGGGCGTCTCTGTCCTGACCTCTCCTTTAGTGTGGCATATGTCACCTGCACTTCCGGGGCATCTCTGTGTTTTCGGCTGTGACCATTTTCTTCATGTGGGCTGGCAAATGTATCTGGCTGCCTCTCTGGGGTTGTGTCTAGGCTGTGTTGACATTCTTAGCTGTGTGTTCTAAACGCCATTCAGCCTTGAGTCAAGCTGTTCCTCCAGCATTACCGCTTTTCATTCTTTGCCACACTTTTCATCTTAGTGGGCAGTTCTCTCTCTCTCTCCCAGCATCCATTTTTATAGACACTGAGTATGTTTATCACAAGTAAACAAGGGGCAGTAACTAGCTGCACTGTTCTCTGTCTGTGTGTGAGCTGCATAGGAGATGCACAGTGATCAGTCACAGTGACCAGTCACCCACCGGCAAACTTTGAGAACAGTAGCAAAGCTGACCACAGATTTGATGTCCACCCATTATTAATGTAGCACTTTAGCAACGGAAGATCTAGCCATGCTAAGTGAACATTACAGGTAAGGACTGGTGTTATCTAACCAAACTCCAGGAACTGAAATGTGTGTCTAAGTTGTGTGCAGAAGGCACACCTGTCCACACCTATTCTTTCTTTTACGTAATGCGCCTTTGGAAATCCAGACATGGTCCTGGCTTACTGTGACTAAACACAGCTAACCATTGCTGTTACCTTATCTTGATACAAAATGTAAGCTGCCCCACTTTAGTGTTGAAGCCTTGTTCTTTCATAATCATTTTATGCCACTGTGGTTGGAGTAAGGATGTTTCTCCTGACTGATGGTGGTTGTGCCCCTTCCTTTGGCTCAGTTAGGATATTCTCAGCTCTCCTGGTGTGCCCTTCATTGAATGTGTGATTATTTTTTGTACAAGTGATTCTACTAGAAAAAAAATAGTAATAGAAGAAATCTCAAAAGCTACTTTTTCTGAAGAAGCGATAACGTGGTCTTCAAAGAGATGACCCTTTTTTCCAGTTTGTCATGGAGCTTGAAGCAACACTTGACCAGCTTCAAAAATAGTAAACAGAAGGCAGTCTTCAGCATACGTTTGTTCTTCTACAAAGAACTTAGTGATGTAAATTTTTTACCTTTTATTTTAAATACACATTTTTGTGTGAATTTTGATTTGTGGTGTGTATATATTTCAGGAAAACAAAGCAGTCTTGGTAGGTAGTAAACACCATATATCAATTCTCTTTCTTAACTAGCATGTGATGTGATCTAATACTATTTGTGTCTTCTATTTCCCTGCCTAATATAACATTCAAAACTTTCTTTGATATCTTTTCATTTAAAATCAGAAATCTGTTTTATTGAAGCCTTTTCCAGATCTAGTGGAGCCAGGAGAGTGCAGGTCCAAGAATCTGCCACCCTGAGTGTGTGGTGAATGGTTCTGTGACTGGCTTCCAGATCATTACTTGGTCCCTCATCAGAAACAACACTAATAATACTCAAGAGCTGAAACTCATCAAGTCCAGATGCTATTGGGTAGTGGGCACCTCCTTCTCTGTGTATACGGTGGTGTGTGTTAGTTTCTAAAAAGAGGTCTGCATGTTCAAATAAAAGCACGCACTTCCATTCTTTATGATTGTGAGTTAGAATAACAGAAGGTAGACACATGCTCATGTCTCTGTAGAAACCTAAACTACAGAAAAGGAAACGATCTGAATCATTTCTGCTTGAAACAGTCAAGAAAGACTGGTCATCCCATTCCTCAGTCATCCCTCTCAGCACTCCGCGGCCATCCCACTCCTCAGCCTTCCCACTCGGCACTCCGAAGCCATCCCACGCCTCAACCTTCCCACTCGGCACACCTTGGTTTTCCCACTTAGCACTCCTCGGCCATCCCACTCGGCACTCCTCGGCCATCCGACTCCTCGATCATCCCACTCCTCGGTCATCCCACTCCACGGCCAGCCCACTCCACGGCCATCCTACTCCTCGGCCATCCCACTCCTCAGCTTTTCCACTTGGCACACCTCGGCCATCCCACTCGGCACTCCTCGGCCATCCCACTCGGCACACCTCGGCCATCCCACTCCTCAATCATCCCACTCCTCCGTCATCCCACTCGGCGGCCATCCCACTCATCGGTCATCCCACTCCTCAGCCTTTCCACTCGGCACACCTTGGTTATTCCACTCGGCACCCCTCAGCCATCACATCGGGATCATTTTTGCTTTGTCTGACCAGATGGAGAAGAATGCAATTCTTAAAGAGTTATAAAAATCACAAATATAGCACACGCACTACAATGGCACACTGATTGTCGTGCAGCAGAACACATGCTGGCAAGTCTTCCAGATTAAACCCATTCCGAAATAGAACGCTTGAGAACAGCATCCTTGATTAATATTCAGGAATGAAGATCTTTAAAATCAATGGCCTCATAATACATAAAACAAAAGTGACAGAAAAGAAAAGCCCATAAAGCCAAAACATAAAAAATAGTTTTTTCATAACTTTCAATGATTAAGGCAGCTTATAGTTGTATAGCAAAAATATGAGATGGGTGACATAAACAATATAGTAAAAATGGTCTCATACACAGGACCCTGCATTCAATACTTAGAGGCTGCCTATTGTTTTCAGGGTCAAACGGAGCATTCACAAAACCTGACCATATTCTAGGTCACAAAGCAAGGCCAACACTACATTCTTGATCATAGTTATATAGTTCTCTATAAAGCAATCGTTAGAAACTTTCTTCTGTAAAATCTTTCTTTTTTTTTTTCTGGTTCAAGCACTTTTAATCCCAAGGCTGGGGAGCATAAACAGGCTCCCCGAAGTTCACAGGTTGACCAGCCTGCAAAAATCAAGGTGTACAGACTAGAGAGCCCAAACAACACCTAGTTTGTTCTGCCTTACGGCCTCCAAAAGCACAGAGAAAATGAAATAACACACAATTCACACCTGGCAAAAACACACTCAAATGCCACATAAAGTATAAGCCCCATTTTATTTTTTTCAAGGTGTTTTCTTCTATCTTTATGAA
>JAQHUG010000015.1:4740644-4761174 GCA_028555095.1 Dicrostonyx torquatus
AAAAAGGTATTTTTGTTGAGGCTGATTCCCTACACTTAAGGAAATGCTCAACATCCTTAGTCATGAGAGAAGTGCAAATCAAAACAAGTCTGAGATTCCATCTTACACCTGCAAGAATGGACAAGATCAAAAACACTGAGGACAACTTATGCTGGAGAGGATGTGGGGCAAAGGGAACACTTCTCCATTGCTGTTGGGAATGCAAGCTGGTACAGCCACTTTGGATGTCAGTGTGGCAATTTCTCAGAAAATTAGGAAACAACCTAACTCAAGACCCAGCAATACCATTTTTGGGTATATACCCAAAGGATGCTCAATTATACCACAAAGTCATATGCTCAACTATGTTCATAGCAGTATTATTTGTCATAGCCAGAACCTGGAAAGAACCTAAATGTCCTTCAATAGAAGAATGGATAAGGAAGACATGATACATTTACAGAATGGAGTACTACACAGTGGAAAAAATGACATCTTGAAATTTGCATGCAAAAGGATAGAACTAGAAAAAACCCTCCTGAGTGAGTTAACACAAACCCAGAAATATGGGCATGGTATGTACTCCTATGTGGATAGTGGCTGCAAAGCAAAGGATAACAAGCCTATAGTTCATGACCCCAAAAAGCTAAGTAACAAGGTGAAGCCTATGAGAAACATATATAGATCCCCCTGAGAAGGGGAAATAGACAAGAACTCCTGAGAAAATTGGAAACATAAAGGAGGGGGGAGAAGGGAGGGCAGAAGGGGAGGAGGGGAGAAGGGGAGAAGGAGGAGAAATTGAGGGAATTGAATAGTCAAGATGGGGGAAGGAGAGAGACGAAGAACAAGGAAAGAGATATCTTGATTGAGGGAGCCATTATGGGGCTAACAAGAAACCTGACACCAGAGAAGGAATCCACTAGGATGACCCCAGCTAAGACCCTAAGCAATAGAGGAGAGAGTACCCAAACTGATCTTGCCCTGTAGTCAGATTGATGGCTATCTTAAATATCACCATAGAAGCTTCATCCAGAATCTGATGGAAACAGAGGCAGAGACCCACAGCAGAGCACTGGGATGAGCTCCCAAGTCCAGTCAAAGAGTAGAAGGACTGAGAATATGAGAAAAGAGGTCAAAACCATGATGGGGACACCCACTGAAACATTTTACTGAGCTAATGGGAGCTCACCAACTCTGGCTGGACAGGTGTTGTAATTAGGCAGTTGCAGGCCCTTTTGTTCTGTCCCGCCCAGCTCCTTGGTAGCATGGCCGCAAGGCCTGCTTTTGGCCCTGGCTTATACCCGAATAATCACGCACAAACTGGATTCATTTCAATACTGCCTGGCCATTAGTTCTAGCCTTTGCTTGACTAGCTCTTGCATCTTATTTCACCCCCATTTTAATAGTCTGTAAGTCACCACAAGGTGGTGGACTTACCGGGAAGATACAGCATGTCTGACCCTGGTGGCTTCATGGCGGCTCTCCCACTTCCTTTCTTCTCAGAACTTCCGTTCTGTCTACTCCACCCACCTAAGGGCTGACCTATCTTACAGGCCAGGCATTCTCTTTATTAACCAATGAAAGCACACAAAATAGAGAAGAACCCTCCTACTCTATTTCCCCTTTTTCTGTTTAAACAAAAAAGAAAGGCTTTCATTTTAACATAGTAAAATTACATATAACAAAACAGTTATCAAGCAAGAATTACAATTACAATATTTAGATCTATTTTATCTTTTATCATAACTATAGAAAACTATAACTGCAACTATCCATTCTTCAACTCCATCAAAGACCCCAGAAGGATAAAATATTACCTAAGTAAACAAGAAGTAAGCAACTTCCAAACTCTAGAAATGACAGAGACATCTTGCTGCCTGGACAGTTACCCAAAGTTCCTCTGTATCATTGGGGCATCCATCTTCAGCCTACAGGCCCATAGCATCCAGCAGACATTTCCATGAAGCAGGAAAATTCAAAGACAGTTCAGTCACTTTCTTTTGTGTCCTGCAGAATGTCTCGCAGACTCTTTTATGAATCAGGAACCCTGAAGGATCATCTCACCTTTTAGGCAAGTTCAGCAGTCCTCTTTCTGCGGGTTCTTTGTGTCCATTTAAGCAGTCTAGGCAAGAGCAGTTTCTTGCCCAAATGGCTAGCAAACTCCATAAGGAGCCTCTTCGATTCCCATCTTCCTCTTGAAGTAGCTTGGTGCTGTCAGGAGCAGACGTGTCTCATTGTCATGAAAAGCCCTAAGTTATTAAAACATTAAATGCCATGTTCTGTAGTCTTTGAAAGATATGAAGAATGTCTATCTAACTGAAATATATCTATGCATATGTAGAAAATCTAACTAACATAACTACAAACTTGACTATTATTGATGATTATCCATTAACAATCTATATTTCCTAATTATACATTACATTTTTTAAATGAACTATACAATCACAATACCTTAATCAAGATCAGAAACATATATACATATAACAAAACTGACTTTAAGTTTATATCAATAAAGCAAAATTTATACCAATGCAAATTATTCATATCTATACCATCTCCCCCTTTAAATGTAAAAAAAGCATTTATAAACAATATTTGGGAATATGGACAAAGTTATCTCTCTCCAAACATCTTCCTGCTGTATGGTGGCGATGTTAATTAGGTCTTTTATGGTATAACTTGTGTGGCAGGTACATCTCAATTGGCAGTTGAGTGAAGCAATTTTCTGAAGGTGTTCATGGTGACCTTTCAGGAGGGCATGGTCTATCATACCAGATTGGTATAGAAGAAATTCACAGGTTCTCATCCTCTGTAAAAACAAAAGAAGAACCTTTCCGAAGCATCATATCCTTAGATTCATATTTGGAAGTCATAATACCTTCAAAACATATATGGTGGTTTAGCTTGGCAGCCCATATGATGAGATGTCTCTCTGAACTAAGCTCCTTCACAGTCAAAAAAAAAATAAAGAAAACACAATAAAATACATAATCCAGACATTTTGTGAATTTTCCATGTTTACATGGCTTATTTATTTATTTCTTTTAATCTATAAGTATCTGTTGTCTGTCTCTTTAAAGACTTTACTTTTTTTAAGGCATTGTTTATTTTATTACTCTCTCTCTCTTTTTTTATCTGTCCCAAGCCTACGTACATCCATACAACAGTGTGACCTTTTTATAGGTCTTTATGTCTGAATCTGCCTATTGCAAATCTGTAATTCTTTACTATCAAGGAGTACTTTTGCTTTTTGCTTTTAAAATGCTAAGCTCTTAAGAATCTAAGCTACGACAATCACAGATCAAATACAAGTACTGCCTGCTTGGTCCACCCAGTCCAACATGGCCGAGCCGCTCATGCCTCTGAGCTGTGTGCATTGCACCGCTAATCATGGCTCCAGGCAGGAGCCAAGCTCAGCAGAGCTTTTTATCTGAGTTACAGTTGAATCTACTATGCAGAGCATTGCGCAGCCTGGAAACATCTCTGTGTATGCCATGCTCTCCCGCCTGAGCCAGAGGTCGCGGTGGCATCACAGACTGTAAAATGGTATTTCAAAGCCGCCAGTTTCTAGCCGATCTGATCCTGGTGCCTATGGGCCCACAAACATCGGAGCCCATGAATGCTCCATAGATGGAGTTTGCAGCGACAGCAGCCCCCCCCTTCCAAAACTGCCGCAGCTTTTGCTGAGTCAGGAAATCTCTCTGTGACACGCCATCCACAAACAGGAAAAAACTGTGTTAAATTCTCTCTCATTTTTTAAGCCCTCCAGGTTTTTTAGTGGATTAACCAGCCACATTGGAGCATCAACTGTAGAAAAAGGGGAAATGTAGGAGGGTCCATCTTTATTTCTGTGCTTTGATTGGTTAAATAAAGAAGCTGCCTGGGCCATTTGATAGGGCAGGACTTAGATAGGCGGGGAGAAGAGAAGAAGACGCTGGGAAGAAGACTGGGTCAGGGAGAGCCCGCCATGAAGCCGCCAGGGTCAGACATGCTGAATGATCCCCGGTAAGATTACCACCTCATGGTGACACACAGACTTTTATAATGGGTTAGTTTTAGATGGGAGAACTAGCCAAGAAAAGACTAATGATAATGGGCCAGGCAGAGTTTAAATGAATACAGTTCTCATGTGGTTATTTTGGGTACAAGCAACCCGCATCTGAGCAGGCCGGCAGCTGGGGGCTGGGAGCCGGGTATCAGAAAAATGGCCCCACTTCTCAGCGGCAGGCCACAGCCACCCCCCCCCTTTTACAACAGACAGGAAAAGAAGCAGCATAGGACCAAACTAGGCCCTCAGAGTGTGGGTAAAAGTTGTATGGCTGGGGTAGACTGCGGGGCCACTGGTAGTGAGACCAGGATTTATCCCTAAAACTTGTACTGGCTTTTTGAAACCCATTCTCTGTGGAGAGATGTAGGACAATGTTATACAGGCCACATATTTCTACATTGTGTGGCAGCCAGGCTCTCAAGCCATAGGTCACACCTGAGGTGGTCACCTAGCACTTACAGACAGACTGTTGCCAGGGTCAGGATATGCTAATGTTGTCCTTCCTTATAATTATGGAGACCGCCTGGGAAGAGGTGTTGATCTAATCTACTTGACAGAGCAGCCATAGTTGCAGACATGACTTTAGTCCTGCTACCCCAGAAATAGAATGCTAATGAACTTCCCCTTCAGTTTACCTTTGGATATAAAAGCTGTTTTGAGAATAAACACAGGTGATCTTCAGGATTTGAATGTACCCTGAGACTCCCTTCCAATATTGTTGTGTGAACTCTGTCTCAATTATTCCCATACCTCCACGCCAGTCCAGAGAGATAATTTATGTTGGAGCTGGACCCCGACAGAGGGATACCTTGCTCAGGCTAGATATAGGAGGGAGGGCCTTGGTCCTTCCTCAAAGCCATGAGTCTTACCCTCTCTGAATGTGGGGTAGGGGAGGAAAGGTAGAGGAAATGGGAGGAGAGAAGAGTATGGGAACTGGGATTGGCATGTAAAATGATAAAAGATGTTTTTTTAAATAAAATTTTAAAAAAGAATACATCATATTGAGTGAGGTAACCCAGACCCAGAAAGACTAATACATGTACTGACTCATAAGTGGCTTTTAGACATAAAACAAAGAAAAACCAGCCTACAGTTCATAGTCCCAGAGAACCTAGACAACAATGAGGACCCTAAGAGAGACATACATGGATCTAATCTACATGGGAATTAGAAAAAGACAAGATCTTCTGAGTAAATTGGGAGCATGGGGATCATGGGAGAAGGTAAAAGGGGAGGGGAGGGAGTGGAGAAAAATACATAGCTCAATAAAAAACAATAAAAAAATTGGATTCTTAAGCATTGAGCATTAATACCCAGAATATTACTAAAGCAAAGAAAAAAACATTTTCCAGGCCAGTAAACAATCTTTAAAAAAATCACAGATATGCAGATATGCTATGGTGCAAATATGGACATAGCAGAAATATCTGCAAGTATTTATCCCCCAAAAAAGACAGAAAAGTCTTTAGGATATAGTGTATTTAAATATTAAAAATATATTTGTCAAGAGGTACATTCTAGGTAGGAGAAACACATAGAGGCCTTAAGAGTATTACTCAAGGATGAATGGATGGACCATGCTGAGAGGAGCGAGAGGATGGCAGAAGAGAGAGCTAGAGGAACCCACAGATAAAATACGTGCTAACTGTGCTGAGCTCCTGTGCTGTGTCAAGCTTTGTGGCTTCTGTTCTAGAATCCACTACACTCCAGCTGGCTTTGAGTTTATGAGGCTTTGTCACAGAGCAAGCCACAAAGAATCACAGCAAGTGCACCTGCAGGGCTTATTAGTTCCACTGAAAGATTTTGAAAGGATTGTTTTGTCCAGAAGAAAGAATACAAAAACAAAAGAAAACCCTCCGTGTATAATTGCATGCGCTGTGCAATTCACATAAATTTTGAAGGTAAAATGGAGATTGTCCGTGGGTCTGAGTTTGCAGTCTACGTGGGTTTTGCCCATTCCAGGTATTTTAGTGGAAATGCTTGACGAGCACTGAGAAAGCAAGAGCCTCTGCTAGCATTCTCCTACAGATTCAACACCAAGACTCTGTGCTCATAAAGATGGGTTTGGGCTTGTATTTCTGAGCTCTCAGTCAACAGTTAGTTGGCCCTGCTGCTCTTTGTCCTGGGGCAGCACAGTATATCATGGCAGGAGCGCAGAGAGAAGGAAAACAACTCACCTCATGGCCTGGAAGCAAAGCCTAGGACAAGGTGGCACTGGGAACCTGCAAGCTCTCTGCAGGGCATGTACCCAGACCACCCCGGCCACAGCTCTCAGTGACTCCACCACCCCACAGTTTGCCATGGGCTGAGAAGCTTCAACACGTGGACCTCATGGAGCAGATAGCTAAATCAGAGCAGAAGGTTGAAAAGCTTTTCAAGCAGGATAACAACTTAGCAGCACTTAGCATCACTTGAGCAGGTATGTCAGCCAAAAATGTGGAAAAAAAAATCCAGGATTGTAATCCACAAGGGAAGACGATACATGGGAAGGAAAGCTGCACATACGAGATCACAGAGTTCAACAAGATTCACTGGAAGAAGCAGCTCGGAGAGTAGGGAAGGAGTGAGACTTTCCATCTAGAGGGAGTAGGAACTTGCTGAAAACCATTAGCCAGTTTTGAGCAGAGCGTGGGAAATATTTATAGACATTAAGGGAAAGATGTGTAATGAGTAACGAGATATAGACCTGAAATACTGAAGAGATCTGTCTTAGTTAGCGTTTCTATTGCTGCAACAAAACACCATGACCAAAAGGCAAGTTGGGGAGGAAAGGGTTTGTTTGGCTTATACTTCAGCATTGCTGTCCATCACTGAAGGAAATCAGGACAGGAACTCACACAGGGCAGAGTCCTGGAGGCAGGAGTTAATGCAGAGGCCATGGAGGGTGCTGCTTACTGACTTGCTTCCCCTTGCTTGCTCAGTTCACCTTCTTATACAGCCCAGGACCAGCAGCCCAGGGATGGCACCAACCACCATGGGCTGGGCATGCCACCATTGATCTCTAACTGAGAAAATGCCCAACAGCTGGATCTCATGGAAGCATTTCCTCAACTGACTCTAGTCTGTGTCAAGTTGACGCACAAAACCAGCCAGTGCAATATCTTTCCCAAGCAGTGGGACTCATGGCTCCAGGGCACACAGGCTCAGTGGAAGCTCTCATGAAGAACTGCTTCCAGGTTCACACGAACAGAGAGATGCAAAGCACAGATTTAAGCCTGCCCATACACCTTAGTCCAAAGTCTAAGCTTTTTATTTTGAAAATGCAATATAAGGAAACAGGAAAAGAGTTGACTAAAATTATTTGTGATAAGAGTGAAAGCAATCCAAACATTGAAAAATATTTAAATTATATATTCAATTAGGGAGATGTCAGGAAACCACAAAAATTGGTAAGTTCTTCTAAATATGCATGTATATATCTTTACATATATATGTTTTAAAAGCTTATTAACAAGGGGGCTGGTGGCTTGGTGGTTAAAAGCACTTACTGTTCTTATCAAGGACTAGTTTTATCTCCAGTCCTGAGATGGCCGCTAGTAGCCATCTGTAAATCCAGTTCCAGGGTACCTTACCCTGTTTCTGTCCTCCATGGCACCACATACACATGATGCATATACATACATGCAGGCACAATTTTCATACGCATGAAATAAAAATTAATTCATCTTTTAGGGAAGGAAGCTTATGAATAAAATTTAGACAATGCTGGGTTTGGTGGAACATGCATTAACCTCTATCACTTGAGACCCTGAGAAAAAAAGGATCATGCGTTCAAGACCATTCTGGTCTACAGAGTGAGTTCTGAGCTAACTGTGGCTACCTAACAAGATGTTACCTTAAAACACAAAGCAGAACAAAAACATAAAAAAATGAAAACAGATCTAGTATTGGCTGTATATACTTAAGGTTTCACTGAGGTTACAATTCCAACAAGCTTATAAAATATATGAGCCTGTATGTAAATATAACAAATATATGGAGGGGGAATATACCAAAATAACATTGGGTATCTTTGTACTATTTTATCTTCTTTTAGTAATATACATTCTGTGTTCATCTCCTCATACAACCTGTAAGCGTTTAGCTGAATGACCACTCAAGCTGCATAGCCAACAATAACTTTGAACTCTTGATACTCCTGCCTCTGCTTGCCAAATTCTAGGATTTCATGCCTAGATTAAAATGCATCCTTCTTTTTTTTTCTTTTTGATGATACCTATATTGAAACAAACCCCAAAGAGAAGGCATTTAAGGCATTTAAGATCCTCTTACCATAGGAAGTTTTAAGATAGGACACCTAACTATATCACTCTAACAATCAGCAAACTATATATATATATATATATATATATCCACTGATCTGATAATAAGTAGTCAGACCTGAAATTTTATATATGTGTGTGTATGTATGTGTCTGTGTGTGTGTCACACACAAGTAATATTAAATTGACTAAGCAGGGTTTTTCATATATTTTTGTGTGGTTTTGTGTGTGTGTGTGTGTATCAGCAATTAAAAAAAAACTATGAATGTGAGTGAGAGAAAGGAAAGGGAGAAACAGAGGAGAGGTTGAAGGGAAGAAAAGAAAGGGGGAAATGGTACTATATTTTAACTCCAAAACTGAAAAAAGAAACCTCTATATCACCATAGGACTCATTCTATAAATATTGATCAAGCACTTGTGATGGTTATCTTTATTATCAACTTGGCTGGATTGAATAACCTAAGAGACACACCTCTGGATATGTCTAAGTGTGTTTCTGGAAACGTCACCCTAAGTGTGAAACTCATGAGTGGCACTGTTGTAACAGATTAAATAAAAATGCTGCGGATCCCCGAGTGGCTGCAGCAGCAGAAATGCTGCAGGTCCCCAAGCAGCAGCAGTGGACAACAGGTCCCAAGAGCAGCCAGTCCCAGTCGGGGATGGTGCAGTTCCCCAGGTGGCTGCAGTGGGCCATGAGAGGCAGCAAGTCCTACCAGGAGAGACAGACAGATGGACATGCAACAAGACCACACTTCAGGTCTCCAAAGGCAGCTGGTCCTGACCAGGGAGCCACGCAGGGCAAGAGACAAGAGACATGGGTAGGCACATGATGCAGAGTAAGGTTGGATATTTATTTAGTGAGTTATGGTAGAAGGGAAAGGGAGAAGGGAGGAGGGCAGAAAGAGAGAAACAGGAGGGGAAGCTGCCTCTTTGAGAGGGAGATAGAAAAGAAGGGACTCAGGCTGGAAGCTGAAGATCAACTTGCCTCGGTGGACTGGGAGGGAGTGGGTGTGGCTTGTCTCTTAAAGGGACAGAGTAACCATTACAACTGTCCCATGACCTGTGGTCCTAGATCAATAAAATGGGGAAATAAAAGAAACGAGAATAAAATGGGGAAAGAAAGGAAACCAGGTGACCACCTCCTTTCCCTTCTATCTGTTTCCTGATCTATCCCAACATAAGCACACTCCTGCCACTACAGGCTCAGTCCTGATGGGCTGTGTCCTTAAACCACACACTAAAGTAAAGTTGCTTCTGTGGGGCATTTTGTCACAGCCACAAGAACAGTAACTAGTGCAGCAACTAGCAGACAGGCACTCTGCTGGGAACCTGCTTTGCAAAGTTGCCTCAGCATGCAGCTCAAGAACACCGTTCCCAACTTTAGTCTTCAAGTACATCTTTCCACCTATGTGTGTGCAAAGGACAAATAAAAATACCTTTTCTTGCAATCTAACATGGATGCTTCTTTATTATATTATATAGCACAGTTATATCTGCTAACACAGAGGGGGTAGAATCCAATTTGAAGAGTATGAACAAATAGGCAAATTGTGCACTGCCCATCTTGACTAAATGTGAAATTCTCTTAGAGATTGATTCTATTGTATTCACATGTAAGAAACAATAATGAGAAATTAGGAACATCTCAAATGCCTGTCATTTGACTCATTAAGTAAAATTAGGCTTTTTCATAGTATGTTTCATAGCATAAATGGATAATCATGGTTGCCAACTAGACTGTATCTGGAATAACCAAAACCCAGTCATCTGAGTACACCTGTGAGGGACTTTTCTAGGTGTAATGATTCAGCCACACAACATGGCTGACACTTCCAGTTTCTAGGGTCATGCATGTGTGGACAAGCCCTCAGGCAGAAGTACCTAATGGCCCCCAAATCTTAAAGAACCCACATGACCTACATGCAGCATGGTTGCATCATCTACGTATGACGCAGCTGTATATGCCCTTGCGCATCCGTGATGATGTAACCACACCATCCCCCTGTGCGCATGCGCTAAGCTGCCCTTAAAAGCTGGTCGCACCTCCTTCAGCTCTCTTTACACACCAACCTCATCAAGCCTGTACACCCCCACCAATAAACTCTTAAGTAGGTTTATTGCATGTTCCATATTTCCTTCTCACTCGCACCAGGTAATTTCACTTGGTTGGATTACTTAAGGTAGAAGTTCTACCCTAAATCTGGGCCACATTTTCTGGTGGCAACCCACATAAAAGGACATGGAAGAAGGAAGGTTTTGGCTTTTGATTGCCCTTCTTCTCACTGGCAAATTAATCTGTTCTGTTCCTGAGACACCCTTTGCTGGTGTTAGAACCTCCAGGATTCCAGCGTAGACTAAAACTGTCAGCTCTCTAGGACCTCTCTGGGACTACTGTCCCAGACTGGAGCTGCTTCAACATCTAGGATCCTAGACCTTTTCATCAGTAGACAGCTATTAAACTACATATATAAACATGAATACACTCACATGCATGCCTATACACATGCTCATGTACACAGACACATGCAAACAAAGCAAGAAAAAATGAGTAACATATAAAGATTACTGTTGTTTTTATTGGCATAGTGGGCCCTTCCCAACTCTCGAGCAGAGGTTCTAATTCCTGTGCCCTCAAACATCAAGGAATAAGCACTGTGGTTTAGGTATGGTTTGTGTCTGTCACCCAAAGCTTCCTGTGTTGGAAGCTCTGTTGGTTGACAATACCACATTGGGCTACCATTTGTCAGGGATCAGCCTCGGCAAACTACCTCTCACCAGGGAAAAGGCATGGGGATTAGAAATATAGTAAAGAATATGAAGACGTGAATGAAAATAATAAAACAGAAAAACATATAGGATAGTATCGGGAGGGAATTCCAGTGAGTACTGAAAATTCGCCCACATTTGATCTCCAACTGCTTAAAATACCTTTGACCTCAAAAGGTAGGAGTAAGACAAAAGACTGCATTAACATGATACAAAGAAAGGAACATACCAATTGAAGGTCACAGGCTACATTCATAGTTAAATATTATTCTGTTACTAGAACAAAACAAGTCTCACTCACACACTAGACCAAAACATTCTGTAGGCAAACCACTCCCTGGGTGGAATCCCAAGTTATCTCCTTAAGGGAACTGGAACTTAGCTGGAGCCTTAGACTGAGGTAGGAACAGAGCTACTTCTCTATTCCTGGAGGACAAGATCTGGCTATTAGCCACACCTGTTGACAATCACCTTGAGAAAACAGAACTCTCTGAGCAACCTCTAGGTGGGACCTTTGAGGTAGAAGCACAATAACCTTGAAGGAACTAGAGGTAAGTTCCAACTCTCTGACCTTTGGCCAATGTGGAAATAGGCTCACATTTCCAGGCCTCCACAAAGCTTCTACTTCAAAGTGGCAATACTGAGGTGATGGAACATTAAAGATGTGAGATGCACTGAAAAATTATGTGGTCAGTGGAGCAACTGTCCTTAGGATAAAACCAGCTCTCCTGGGACCCATGGCTAGTCTCTCAGGTTTCTTATTAAAAAGCAAGCCTGAGTCCTCCTGGATTCCAGCTTCCTCAGTATACCATGGCATCATCACGTGACCTAGCCCAAAGGGTTTCTCACAAGAGACCAAATCAATGCAACAGACCCCTCTTGGCCTTTGGACCTCCAAAGGTGTGAGCTTAATAAAGAGCTTTCCTTCCTAAAAGGAGGAGGAGAAAGTTATGGGTGGGGAAAAGACATTTTCACTTATTTATATAAAAAAGCTTACCTTTAAAAAAAATAAGCCCGTAGACTATCCATGAAATAACACAAAAAGAAAACAGAGTAAAATTTTTGGTTTCTAGGGACAAACAGTGGGTGCCTAGATGGATGAAGAGAGTATTTTGTGTGACCACAGACACCCCATGAATCTGCACTTTGTTGAGAAAACTAAAAATAAAATCTATGTGCTCCCACTAATTAAAACACTCCTTCCTCCTCTCACCTTAGCTTTTTAATCAGCTAAATTAATTTGCATTAGGAGAGGGGATAGGGCTAAAAGAGGCACTTCATAGGCCTTGGAGAAAATCATTGTACCCTCCTCTTCCACCATTCTTCATTGCCCTTCAATTGATATGTTCATTTCTTCAACCTTAAATTCAGGAGAGCTATCCAACAAAGGCAACATTGCTTCTTCCTTCTTGGGCCTCCTGCATTTTCCCTAGTATTTCTTCAGAGCGTTGACTATGAAAGAGAGTTCAAAAGTTTTAAACTGATAAAAATGTTTTGCAACATTTATTGCTTCCCTACATATGTAAATAAAACATATATAGTAACATGACATTGAGTATTTCATAAAATAGAATATTCATCAAATTGTACAGATATCTTTTCTCATTTAAAAATTATATTTTTTTTCAGGTAGAGTCCTACTATATAGCCTTGGCTGTCCTCAAACTAGAGACTCCCTTGCCTCAGTGTAATAGTCTGCTCTGTCCCTTTAAGAGACAAGCTACACCCACTCCCTCACCTGATCTTCAGCTTCCAGCCTAAGACCCTTCCTTTTCTGTCTTCTCTAGAAGAGGCAGCTCCTGTCTCTCCCTTCTCTCCACTTCTCCCCTCTCCCATCCCCATTCCCCCCCCTCTCACGCGCTTCTCTGCTCTTCTCTCCTTTTCCTCTTTCCCCTCCATAACCCACTAAATAAGTATCCAACCTCACTCTGCATGTTGTGCCTATCCATGTCTCTGTCTCTCACCTGCTGTGGCTCCCTGCCTGGGACTCACTGCCCATTTTGGACCCCTGCAGCCACTCCAGGAACTGCAATGTCTCTGCCTAGGATGGCTGCTCTGGGGATGCTGCCTGCTGCCACTTCAGGGACCTACGGCGTGGTCTCAGGACCTGCTGCCTGCTGCAACCACTTGAGGATCCACAGCATTTTTACTTAAACCATAACACTTTCAAGTAATGGGATTATTGACATACATCATTACACCAAGCTCACATGTTTTAATTGACAAATAAAGTTTATTTTGTGTATAATATGATGTCCTATATTACATATATAATGTGATATGGAACTAGCATATACTTAAAAAGAGCATCTGGCATTATCATTATTCTAGACTACAAAATACTAAGTTAAGGATTCTAGAATGCCCCACTGCTAGCTCTATATTAAAAAATAATGGAGCAATGAGATAACTCAGCAGGTAAAGGCGTTGCCACCAAGCCCAATGACCTCTGTTTGATGCTCGTATTCCAGGAATCCACATGGTAGAAGGAGAGAACCAAATTGTCTGCTCACTTCCACTCACATGCAGGTAAAGGTGCACATATGTGCATACACAAAATTAAGAAAAATTACTCATTTATTTTATTCACTACCCTTAGATTTAAGAAGGGTCCATCGATGGCATTGTAGTAATAGTATTCAAAAATATTGCTTCCTTCCTTCCCATTTTATTTTTTATAATTTTTGTTTTTAATTTATTTGTATTTTATGTGTACTGGTGTTTTGTCTTAATGTATATCTGTGTGAGGGTTTCAGATCCCCTGGAACAGGAGTTATAGACAGTTGTGAGCTGCCATGTGGGTGCTGGGAATTGAAGAGATGGCTTAGCGGTTAAGAGCACTGGCTGCTCTTCCAGAGGATCCATTTTAGTTATTAATAGTCTGGAATATCTCTATTTTATTTGCGCATATTTTTAAGGTTTGTCTGTATAGTAGGAAACAACAATTCAGGCTCCCGCGAAAGCTCTTGCCTTTCGTTGTAACCTTAAATTACAACTGACCTTAAAAATGCAAATAGAAATTGGATGTACTAGACTAAGAGGGACCTTGCTGCAGGGCAGGTTGACTCATTCAACAAACATTTATTGAAGCCCCTGCTGGGAGAAAAGCATGGTGCCAGGAAAACAGGAATAATATTCCATTTTCGTGCGTAGGACATAACAGTGCAGTGTGGGAGACTGGCATGTAACCACAAGCAGTGGCTTGAAGCTCTCAGAGGACGGTGCCAGAGCAGGAAACCTGTGGGCAAGGAGCTTTTGTTTGCAAAAACAAGCAGTTTTGAGATAAAGGAAAGAAATGAGAAGAATGTGCAGCGATTTCCCAAGTTGTCCCTCCCACCCCACCACGTGCACAGCAGTATTCTAATCAAACCAGAATGGTAGGCTGTGTCAATCAACAAGCCTACATGAACAAACTGTCCTCCAAAATCCACATTAGTTACATTAGAATTCATGCTTGGGGTTCTCTGAGATGTGTGTAACAATTATGCAGATAATTGTACCAGGCAAAGTAGATTCCATTCCCTAAAAATGCTGTGTGCCCTACTTATTCGTCCCTCCAGTCTAGCCCCTCAGACCACTGACCCATATGTGGTCTCTATCATGTTGCCTTTTCCAAAACATCTTTTACAATCATCCCTCCAGGAAGTTCCAGAAATCCAGAAGATACCAAAACTAACAGACGCTCAAATCTTTGATACAGCACACAACATGTGGAGTTAGCCTATGCAATCTTCCCATGGCTTTTTCTTTTTTCTTTTTGTGACAGTTTCACTTTATAGCCCAGGCTAGCCTTGGAGATCCTCTTGCCTTAGCCTCTTGAGTGCTGGGATCACAGGTGTCTGCCCTGAGTTGTCTTCTATTTACTTAAAAAGGATCTCTAGATTAGTTATAACACTACATAAATGTTATGCTGTGTTGACTAGGGGATAATAAGAAAAAAGCCCATACATGTTCAATATCAGCACTATTTTTTTAAACAGATTGGTCCACAGGTAATCAAATTTAAAGATGCAGAACCCACAACTAATGAGATATGGCAATAGTCAGAGTCCTATAAGATACAGCCTTTCTGTATTTCCTAAGGTTTCGTTTTAATTATGTATATGAGTGCTTTTTCTGTATGCATGTATGGGCACCATGTGCATGCCTGGTACCTGCAGAAGCCAGAAGAGGGTGCTGGATCCCCTGGAACTGGAGTTGCAGACAGTTTAAGCTGTCATGCAGGTGCTGATAGCCAAACCTGGCCTTCTTCAAGAGTAGTAAGTGCTCTTAACTACTGAGTCACCTCTCCAGCCCCCTGGTATATTTCTTTAGAATACGTATGTCTTTGTCCTGTTTGACAGTTCATTCCAGTTCACATGCTAAGTTATATTCTGTCTTCTAAATGTGCCACAGTAGATCCTTTAATCTGCTAAAGACAATTTGGTTGCTTCCAGGCTTGGAGTAATTTTTGAATATAGCTACTGCAAACACCCATATGTCTTTGTGTTAGACATAGGCTCTCAATTCCTTGGGATAAACTGCAAGTGATTTGATTGCTGTGTTGAATTTGGGGGAAAAAAAAACTAGTAAATTTCTTCTTGAATGTCCACAGCTTCTTGTGTCCCCACTAGCAATGAGTTCAGTGTTGGTGTTATAGACTTCGGTCACTCTTACTGGTGTATAGCACACTACTGTCGTGTTCTTAGTCTCCCTGGTGAAAAACAAGGTGCATCTTTGTGTGTGCTGGTTTGCATGTTGGTTGATACCTTCTATGGTGAATTATCAAGGTCATCAGCCCATTTTCTGATTGGCTTGTTTTCTTCATGTTCTCTATCAGACACCCATAAGTGTTCTCTTAACATATGGTTTGCTTTCTTATTCTCCTGACATTGACTTTTTGGGAAAATTTTCAAAATTTTAATGAAGTCCTACTTAACTAATATTTATTTATTTCATGAAATCATACCTTTAATGTTGTATTTTTTTTTAAAAAAAAATATGGCCTTAGTCAATATTATCTAGACTTTATCCTGTCAAATACCTGAAGTTTTGTAGTTTCAGATTCTCCATTGTAGTATATCATCCACTGTACATGAATTTTTATCCAGGATGTGAGTTCCTCTGTTTAGGGTCTGTTTTTTTGCATATGGACATCCAGCTGTTCCAGCATCCAGCATCTAATGATTAAAAAAAAAAAAAAACTCAGTTCCATTGCCTAAGAAATGGCTTTTGAGCTGAGCCTCAGACATGGGAGGATTCTAATAGGCTCCAAGAGAAACATAGAAAGGAAAAGTGGGGAGAACGATGAAGTGGTGTGAGCAGGAATAGCGGCAGGAACGGTCGAGCGAGGGTAGGTCTGTGGCTGCTCAAGGGTATGTTAAAGAAGACATGAACCCCAGGGATGCTCAATACGTAGGGGCGTGGACACCGTGCTAAAGAGCCAACATTCAAGTTGCCCATGGGGAGCCAGTTAGAGAAGCTTCTGTGGAGCTGACAGAAATGGCGTCACTATTTTAGATGCAGTGTTTAGAACAGTATCAGGGTGGGCTGAACGCTAAGACGTTTCTGATGGTGGGGGACTCCAGTTGAATATTGTCCAGAGGAGAGGTTGTGAATGTCCGAGCTACAGTGGTGTAGACAGGAGAGAAAGACAATGGAAAAATAGAGGATGGAAACCGGTGACTGAGGGTCAGATGTGGGAGGTGAAGACATGGCATCACGGGAGAACTGGAGATCATTAGCCAAAAATGATTGTTTCCCAATGTATCTAGTTATGGAGCTTATACCAAAATAAAAATAAATAAATAAATAAATGTAAGTAGAAAAGAGAGGGGTGATGGGTGGGGCAAGAATTTAGGAGAAAGTATCCTTTACTCTGAATCCCATAAATAAAACCATTTATTTTGTAAATGTGGTAAGGGCAGCACATGAGACACAGGAATAGAAGCAGGAGACGTGTAATTCCTTCCATCAGGATGGTTGACAGTTTAGTAAAAAGGCCATTATATTGCATGGGAACAATGGGAACAATGCCATGAGGGGATAAATAAGGATGGTTACAGAGTATCTGAATCCCTTATTGTGCTGTGACAACTTAGGGCGTGAAATAACGCAATGTCTTCCCTTACAGTCTGGGAAGGTAGAAGTTCAGGTGTGGTGTGACAAGGCTATACACACACACACACACACACACACACACACACACACACCAGTGGGAAAAGTGGCTTCCTTTACCAGCCACTCACAGCTACCTATATATACTCTTTGCCTTGTGATTTCTTTCTCCGCACTCCTCTCCAGTAGCATAAAATAGCAAGTTCTTTCTCAGACTCTACCTCCTTTCATGGCTTTCTCCCACTTACATAGTTTCTTGGAATTACACTTAGAGCATGTCCAGATAGTCCCAGACAATCTCCCTAATTTAAAATCCCTAATTCATCATGGATACAAAGTATCTGTTCCGGCGTACGCCCGGAGGTTCCGGGGCGCGGAAGGCGCTGGTGCCACGAGGAGTCGCAAGGTGGTCAGACCGCGTGGGCTCTCACGAGGCCCGCTCAAGATGTCGTACATGCTCCAGCATCTGCACAATGGCTGGCAGGTAGACCAGCCCATCCTATCGGAGGAGGACTGGGTGGTCGTCGTTCGTTTCGGATACAACTGGGACCCCACTTGCATGAAGATGGACGAGGTTCTATACAGCATCACCGAAAAGAAATGGAAGATAGTGGGAGCTCTTTCTCATCTTGTGTGCGTCCTGTTTGGATATCCCAGCTGTTTTAAAGCAAACGGTGTTGGTGTCGCTTGTGCTCCGTGGCATCCTCTGTGGTTCTCGAGCCTGACAGGCCTATCTCGACGCCGTGCTCGACCGACGACCTGATGAACATGCAGCATTGCAACCTGCTGTGCCTGCCCGAGAACTACCAGATGAAGTACTACTTCTACCATGGCCTCTCTTGGCCCCAGCTCTCCTACATTGCTAAAGATGAGGATGGTAAGATTGTGGGCTATGTCCTGGCCAAGATGAAGGAGGACCCTGATGATGTACCTCATGGAAACATTACCTCACTGGCTGTGAAACGCTCCCGCCGGCGCCTTGGCCTGGCCCAGAAGCTGATGGACCAGGCCTCACGGGCCATGATCGAGAACTTCAGTGCCAAGTATGTAACCCTGCCCATCAGGAAGAGAAACAGAGCGGCCTTGCACCTTTATTCCAACACCCCGAACTTCCAGGTTAGTGAGGTGGAGTCCAAGTACTATGCAGATGAAAAAGATGCCTCTCCCAGATGGCAGAGGAGCTGAGACGGCAGCTGGTGCTGAAGAAGGGCAGATACGTGGTTCTGGGTTCCAAGGAGAATCAGGGCAGGACACTTCCTGCTTCCGAAGAGGCCGGTCAGCAGAACCTGGCCGGAGATGACAGTGGCAGTGACAGCAAAGACAGCACTGATGTCGGATTCCACCTCCTAGAGCCCGCTCGACGAGCATTGAGGTTCTTGCCATTTTAGCCACGGTTTTCTGGGGAACCCTGGCTTTGGCTCTGCAGTATCTACTCTAGAGTCACCCACAGTGACCCAAATGGCTTCTCATTGTCAGCGCTTAGCAGCAGCCTTCCACATGGCCTAATCATGAAGGCACTCCAGGACACAGAAGCTGCTGTGCAGGAGCCGAGGAACTTTGAGGACTGTCATGGCAGCATCTTCTTTGGCTTCTCCCATGCTGCTGGCCGCTGCATTCGGTCTACAGTTGTCCTGTACTGATTGTGTGTATGCTGTAGGGTTTTGCCTAGAATGCCAAACAGGAAGTGGCGATAACTCAGGAAACTCCCCAGCTTTCAGCATTTGCCATTATTTGGGTTTTCATTTCTGAGTAAGCAGGGCCATCATTAGTCCTTATGCCCTCTGCCTCTGTCTGGTGAAAGTTACTTACTCTTGCCTTCTGTGGAAACTGCCCGTGCCCTGCTCTCCCTCTTTGCCCTCTTTGAAGAAAACTGTGCCCTTTGGGTGGGAGAAGGAGATTGGTGTTGGACTTCTGCACAAGCAGAATTTGTAGATCTTAAGGAAAGGACAAACAGAAATCATATTGTAGCCTCTGACTCCCACCCTCCCCAAATAAAGATATTAAAAAGGGAAAAAAAGTATCTGTTCCAAATCCACTCACATAGATTCTGCAAATTGGGGTTTAACAAGGGGTGGGGCCACTATTCAGTTTATAACAATGGGTTTAGGGGAAACCTAGCCCCTTTATTCTGAAAGCTGCACTGAGTCATGTTTTTTAGCATAACATGGTAAGATATACATTTCAGTAAATGATATTCAATTCTTCAAGGATACAGATTGAGAGAAGCCTGGAGCCAAGAGAACTCAGGAGAGAGCTTGAACTGAGAGATTATTAGCTAGTAGTAAATGGAAGCGAACGGAAATCAAGGCCATGGTACTAGCAGTTCTATGGCTTGCTGAGTGCAAAAAATTATGTCTGACATTAGGCATCATAGGATAAGATGTTAAAACACAGAGAGAAGCAGATTTGAGATTTAGAAGACTTTGGTCAGGGAATGAAGTTGATTTAAGAAAAATTAAAGTTTAAAGTTTAGGATACGAATTATCCTTGGAAGCTGTCTCAAAGACAGAAGTCAATTAAAAAATGCAACTCTTACAGTGTTATCCTAAAATCATTAAAAACAGAATTTAAGAATATCCACAAAAATAAGTAATTGTTAGATTCTTTTTACCTAAACTGGAACCCATCCAATTAGCATACTGATGAACTATTAAATTATAAAAATAAAAGTATCCTAACTACCACTCCCAACAACTCTCAACTTTTCACTCCCAAAGGCTCTCGACATTTTATTTCCTTTCTCCAGGCCTAATTAAGAATGAGGGCACATTCCTGGGGTCAGTTCCAAAATGCTCACATTCGTCTCTGTTCCTTCTCTTTCCTTTCACAGGAATATGTCAGAACACCTGACAAACTCTCAAGATAACAGGACTAGTGAATTTTCTTATTGTTCTAGCAATGAACTTGAGACCAAAAAGCTCACCTTGAAGGGGGAGGGATAGTTAGTTTTGGCTCATGACCTGATACAGCGCAGCAGGGTAGGAGGGAAGAGCCACTGGAGCTCCAGGCAGCTGGTCACATTGTATCTGGAGTCAGGAAGCACAGAAACAAATGCTGTGTTCATCTTTCTTTCTCTTATTCAGTCTGTGGTTCAGTCCGTGGGATGGTGGCCAACCATATCAGGGTAGCTCATCTTTCCTCAGTTAAACCTTCCTGTAAGTCTGTCAAGATGCCCAGAAGAATGTTTCCATGGTGATTCTGAAATCCTTCCACATTGACAATAAAAAGCAAGCATTACTAACCAAATCAATTGTTTTAAATAATTTTATAGCATAAATAACTACTGTAATGGTCTGTCCTGTCCCTTTAAGAGATAAGCCCTGCCCACTCCTTCCCCTGTCTACCACCTAGGCAGGCAGATCTTCCTTCTACTTTT
>JAQHUG010000015.1:4786430-4802025 GCA_028555095.1 Dicrostonyx torquatus
TGAAATTAGAACCTTTCTGCACAGCAAAGGGAACAGTCAGCAGACTGAAAGAGCCTACAAGTTAGGGAAGAAATCTTTGCCGACTGTGTATCAGTTTGTGACTGAAAGCTAGAATATGCAAAGACCTCCCAAAATCAAACATCCCCATCAATATGTGGACTAATGATTGAGTATACTTCTCCCGGAAATTACAAGTGGCCAATAAATATCTGAAAACATGTTCAACATCAGGAAAATGCAAATTAAAATTGCCTTGAGAGTCCACCTCACTCCAGTCATCATCAAGAAAACCAACAAAGCATGCTGGCAATGATACGGTGAAAGACTAACCCTTGTGCTCTGTTGGTAGAGCCATAAACCGACACAACCACTGGGGAGGGTCCCCAAAACCTAAAATAGAGTTCCCATCAGAGCCCGCTGTGCTACACTTGGGCACCCAGCCAAAAGACTGCATCAACATGCATGTTCAATGTGACTTTGTCACAACAGCCAGGGCCTGGGACCAGTCTTCCTTCACCAAGACATCCATGAGGAAGATGCATCCCACAGACATAATGGAGATTTATTCAGCTATAAAGAAAAATCATGACATTTGCAGGAAAAAATGGATAAAACTAAATAGCATTGTGATACAACACAAGCCAACTCAAAAAGACAATTGCCTCCTGTTCTCTCTTACATGACAACCTCGACATAAAAACCTACAGGGCGAACGTGGGGTGAGGGTGGGTGCGGGTGTGTATACTAGCTGTGAAACTCAAAGAGGACCCTGAAAAGAAAGGAAGAGACCTTAAGGAAAGAGAGGATAATACAAAATATGCGGCATAAAAGTAGAAAAGGGGTCTATAGGGAGGGAGGGCAAGAATACAAGAAGAAGGGTGAATTATAACAAAGTATTATAGTGCATGTTTGAGAATTCTACAATGAAGTCCATTCCTCTATATACTAATTTAATAACAGTTAAAACCACATAAACCTTGTTTAAATAAGCAAAGTGGCACTTTATTTCTTAATACATTTTTTTCATAAAAAATAATGAAAACACAAGTCTTCTAAATGAAGTCATGTTCCAATTGTAGATACATTTGCATTTGCCATAGCATATTGCTAAGACAATTAGAGACAATATGGAACTTTTCCATAGACTCATCATGACAATGTTTACATTTCTTTATTGACTCCTGTAAGTACGTCACCATCGGTGAGATCACTATGAAATGGTCTGCCAGTGCCTGGAGCCCTGCCCTGGGTAGCCACAAAGCCACAAACAAGGCCACGTGTATTCATGAGCTTGACAAGGACAGTAACCCGAGGCTCAGTCCACTACACACCACCATGCTCCCCAGGGCGCTTCCAAAGAAGCATTAAATTATTCACCAGCAAACTGAAAGAGAAGAGCTGTGTGCTGGTTTCAGCTTATGTCTTTCCTCCTGTTTGTCATCTGATACTTGTCTAAACCCTCGCTAAAACTAGACCTCTGACAGCATCTGGAAGACTTTTAAAGAATAGTACCATTCTGTTGGAATAGCTACCATTTAGGATTTTGAGCTTGTAAAAGGGTGTGTGTGTGTGTGTGTGTGTGTGTGTGTGTGTGTGTGTGTGTGTATGTGTGTGTATATGTGTGTATGTGTGTGTGTGTGCTGTGAGTGTGTGTGTGTGTGTGTCTGTGCGCGCGCGTGTGTGTGTGCGTTGTTGTGGTGGTGGTTTATTCACTGATTTTCTGCATCTTAGCATCAGCTTGACTTAGCTATGTGAGAGGCTTTGTAACATCAGAAGTCAGGAGGTGTCATTAAATTGATATTCTTGTTCCCAGTAGGAACAAATCCATGGCATGAAGGTAGCCATTCTCCCTTGGTGGTTTCTTAACTGATCCAGATGCATTTGAAATATCTCTCTATGCGTAATGAAATATATATACTTGCGGCTCAATATGATTGTCTGAATACTCCTGCAGACTTATGCTTCTTCAACATCCCTTTGAGAAATATCGATTAAGTATCTGTTACATACACAGACATGCTGCTAAGGACAGGATATGAATTAGAGATAATATTGACATTGTCGCAACCCTGTCAGCTATTTTGTAATGCACAGAAATAAGTGCTCCTGACCTAAAGGGAAGAGGATAGAATGCATGAGCGACTTCAGGAAATATGAGCACTTGTCCTAGCTTACCCACTCTTTGCTAGGACTCCCCAGGATACCTGTTTCACCGCACTGAACCTGCCTTTTCTTATCTGCAAAACAGAACTGCTGTTGATCACTGGTTTGCGTGAGGATTAGCCAAATCAAAAGTTATGTTTTAAAAAGTGCTTTGATCCTAAGCACTGTAAAAAATAATAGTGGGTTGCAAAATGTACAATTAACATCACATTATTATTATTAGATATGGCTGTTAACTAGTGAGCCCTGTCTTCTTTCTGTTGACCACCAAGAAGGCGCAAGCAATCAGCCCGTGTTCCTAGACGTTTCAATGCCGCAATATGACAGTTTCTCCATTTTGCCCTCCCAGGGATTCGCAGCTCACAAAGCAGTGAAGGCACTTCGGTCGGCACATGGGACACAGTACAGACATGGCCCTGCCTCCCAAACATTGTGTAAGTTCCCGGTGCATGCCCTATGGGATCGTCTGTCTTGAACCAATGTCCTGTGCCATGATTTCCTTTTGAGAAGAAAAGTGTGTTCTCCCTAAAGCAAAATTTGTGATGGTCAGAGTAGCCAAAGACGATTGAAGAACTGATATCTGATTCGTTTTTCACAGCTTGACAAAAATCGCTGTACCAATTTAAACCAATTCTAAGCAGAGAATATGCTAAGCATACGGTAATGACTGTAAGTTGAATTGAGATCCCCTGACAGTGGAAAGCACCAAAATGGGCTCCTTAAGCAATCTGTAAGTACTGTAAGTGTGGAAATGGCCTCAGGAAGATAATGAAGTAAATGTTTCAGCTCTCCAACAGCTTCCCTTTTGTCCTTTATCTCCTCCATTCCTGTTATGAAATGCCATTTCGTATATATCATTTCATCTCGATTTTCTCTTGAAGATTGACCTTAAAGTATTTCTTTTCTATAAAATAAAAAGGAACCAAGTATATAGAAAGAATTTGGACACCGTCTGGTATGGATTCTCTTCTTGAGTCTCTCAGATGTGTTGTCCTGGCCAGGGTATGGATTAGTTCTGGTTTTTAACTTCTCCAAATGCAATATGAGTAATAGGATTACATCATTTCTCGTGGCCTTCCAATTCTACAATTTATTTTTATTGGAAAAATCTAATGAGCAATCATGCATATATGAATTCTGTGAGCTTGTGGTCACATATTGTATGTCTATGAACATGTAACTGGAATCTGATTATGTTCCTCCCATAAGGCCAAATTTCTCCGTGGTTCCTTACCATAGTTTTACTGTCTTACCCCTCATTTTCATTAACAAAGGTAAATTTGTTCATTAACATTATAGGTCAAGGAAGTTTATATTCAGAGTGAGAAGGGCACAAGAGTCAATGGGTTAATTCCGTAGTAAATGATCATAGATCCGCGGTGATCTTTTAAAATGGTTTCAACTCCCTCCCCTGTCTTCCCACCTGCCTCCCATGTTTCTTCCCTCCCTCTACCCACTCTCCACTTTTCTCTCTGACCCACCCTTCCTCTCTGTCCCTCCTACTCTCCCCTTCCTTTCTCACATGGTCATGATATTAAATTAAGCTTGCCTTAAATTTATCTTCTTTGTGCCCCAGCCACAGCTACTTTGCTTGACTTTAGAACTGCTGTTTAGTAGTTATCTTAAAAGGGGAAAGTGATATTTACAACCAAACCCATACCAGCTGATACCAGTGTAATACCTATACTGACAATTTTAAATCATTTTCTAAGTCTTGCCAGAATGTTCATCTTGGTTCAAAGCATAGCCTTACTATTATATTTACAGAGAACAATCTGTTACCATAGAAATGAGCCTGTCGCATCCCCATGATGTAATGCTTGGCACCTGCTATCTCTGTTTGTACTCATCTATTTGTACTCTATCCAGAGGGACACTGAAGCCACAGCACATTTTCTGTCCTTAACCAAAGCCAAAAGAATCTGAGAGGTAGCAGAGCTGCGTGCTTGTCCTCTTCCTATGATGAGTCCATTGTACCTTGTACCTAGGAGATTGTATAAAAGACACATTGTTGCCAGGCATGATGGTAAATGCTTATAATCTCAGCACTCTGGAGGTAAAGGAAGGGATTGATGAAAGCCATCTTGGTCTATATAGTGAGTTCTGGGGCAGTTTAGTCCATATAGCAAGTTCCAGGCCAGACTGGGGCTACATAATAAGACTCTGTTGGTTTTTTGTTAGTTACTGTTGTTGTTTGTTTGTTTTAAAAAAAAAAAAAAGATCAGATGATGGTGGCGCACACCTTTAATCCTAGCACTCAGGAGGCAGAGGCAGAGTCTCTGTGAGTTCAAGGCCACAAACCCTGTCTCAAAAACCAGAAAAAAGAAAAAAAGAAAATAAAAGAAAGTAATAAACAAGCAACCACAACAATTTAAAAAAAGGAGCTCATTGCTCAGTGGATAAAGTGTTTTCTGTACCAAACATGAGGACCAGAGTTTAAATCCTCAGTACTCTATGCTGGAGAAGTTGTGGGTTAAAGGGAACAATCCTGCATTGCTGTTGGAAGTATATGCTGGTACTGCCCCTTTGGATATCAGTGTGGTGATTTCTCAGAAAATTAGGAAACAACCATCCTCTAGACCCAGTAATACCACTTTTGGGTATATATCCAAAGGATGCTCAATCGTGCCATAAGGGCATGCGCTCAACTGTGTTCATAGCAGCTTTGTTTGTCATAGCCAGAACCTGGAAACAACATAAATGCCCCTTGACCAAAGAATGGGTAAGGAAAATGTGGTACATTTACACAATGGAGTACTACACAGCAGAAAAAAATAATGACATCTTAAAATTTGCAGGCAAATAATGGAGCTAGAAAACATCATATTAAGTGAGATAACCCAGACCCAGAAAGACAATTATCATATGTACTCACTCATAAGCAGTTTTTAAACATAAAGCAAGAAAACCAGCCTACAAATCACAATCCCAGAGAACCTAGGCAACAATGAGAACCCTAAGAAAGACATATGTGGATATAATCTACATGGGAAGTAGAAAAAGACAAGATCTCCTGAGTAAATTGGGAACTCGGGGACCATGGGAGAGGGTTGAAGGGGAGGGGAGAGATAAGGAGGGGAGCAAAGAAAAATCTATAGCTCAATAAAATCAATTTTAAAAAATCCTCAGTACACACAGGGCAGGAAGGGGCTCAACAGGAGTGAGAGAACGGGAGGTGTGAAGGAAACAGAATCCCAATGTCCCAGACCCTGAAAGAAAATACTGCATAATAGAACAACAATGGGCTCTCAGTGCAGCTTGATTATCGTTGCCTAAAGTGAGAAAAGCAAGGGTGAAGATAAGTGTTGTGGGAACTGAGAAACTCGGGGAGCATCACATTGGCACAGATCCAGGCTTAGACCAGCTCCCCAAAGATGACAGCAGTACACTTTGTAAGATTCATGAGGCAGACGCCCAAGAACTATTGTTAATTTAGTCTTCTAATTTCTGTTCACTATTACTTTGTGTGTGGAAGCATGTATGTGGAGGGCATAGGACAGCTGTGTGGAGTCATTTCTCACCTTCCATCTTCACATGGGTTGGGTTCCATTTTCAAACTCAAGTCCTTTGCAGCGAGTTTATCTGCTTAGCCATCTATCTCAAACCATTCTTGGTAAAGTGCTATTTCACTGGAAGGATTTGGTAGAGTTTAGTGAACATATATTGTCTCCATGTGTGTATGTGTGTTTACATGTGCACACTTGCATGTGTATGTGTGTGTAAAAACTAATGCAGACTCTTTAGTGAAGTGAGTCTTTCTTTTTAACTTTTAGATGTAAGTTCCGGTAACTCAATGGATTGGGCTTATAAAAATGGAATACCCTATGCATTTGCTTTTGAACTGCGAGACACTGGGCAATTTGGATTTCTACTGCCAGAGAAGCTCATTAACCCGACCTGCACAGAGACCATGCTGGCCGTGAAGAACATCACAATGCACCTGCTAAGGAAGTGTCCCTGAGAGAAACCCAAGCCAGAGAAAGCAGATTCTGACCAAAAGGCTGCTTGGAAAAAGTAACCGTTTAGACTGGAAGGATTCATGGACCTTAAAAGGATCATTTCATGCAATTTGACACTTTATAACAACAGAAAATTAGGGCAGAGCCTGCATTGGTATGCAAAGAAAGCCCATCTTATATCCCTTTAGAGTCTTATTTGATTACAGTGGAAAGGGAATGTTTTCAAATTCCTTTGTCTCCAGAAGTGTACAAGTTAGTTGAGGATTTCCCTTCAATCAACCTCTATGCCTTTGATTAAGATCTAAGTTACCAATGATATAATTGCTTGGTTCTTATTTGAAATGGAAAGAATTATCTGTTTCTTAATAAATACATAATTTTTCAAAGACTAACATTATTCACACATTCATCTCAGTTTAGAGCACTGTATCCACCTATACAAAGTCTGGCCAGTGTTTTGGTAGAGTCATGAGCCCACAGCAGCTATGGTTTCATGTGTGACATAGACCCCAGCAACACTGAATCATGACTAGAGGAGGAGCACCTGAGGTTCACCCCTAGCTGAGAATGTATTGGCAGTTAAGGGGTGCTAGGGGACATGGAGGTCATTTTTCTCCAGGTGGGTAGCCGTTGGCAAGTCTCTTATGATCTAGTAAATAACCCTACACTCGTGTGCATGCAAGCAAAGAACCCTAATTAAACTCTAGGTTATTTAAAAAAAGAGTGAGTGAGAAAGAATGAGGAGAATGTGATAGAAAAAAGATATCCAAAAGTAGTAGGGCAGGGTTAAGAGAGGAGAAGGGAATGACTATGGTCTAAACACATTGTATACATATATAAAATTGTCAAAGAATAAAAATCAACAATATTGAGTGACTTATATTTATATTCTGAGAATCCCACTTTAAAAAATAAAAGTTAGTAGGGTGGTGGTAGCCCACATTTTTAATCCCAACACTTGGAGGCAGAGACAGGTGGATCTCTGTGAGTTCGAGACCAGCCTGGTCTACAGAGCTAGTTCCAGGACAGCCAAGGTTACATAGAGAAACGCTGTCTCAAAAAAAAAGGTAGAGGAAGTAAGGAAGGAAGGAAGGAAGGAAGGAAGGAAGGAAGGAAGGAAGGAAGGGTGACACTCAAAGGTGCTGGATCAGAAGGATTCTAAGATCATGGACTGCTTGGGCTACAGAGTAAGTTCAAGGCCAGTATGGCCAAATCAATGAGACTCCCTGAAAATAAAAAATAAGAGGTTAGCCAAGTGATGTTGGCTCATGCTTTTAATTCCAGCACTTGAGAGGCAGAGGCAGGCAGATCTTTGTGAGTTCGAGGCCAGCCTGGTCTAAAGAGCTAGCTCCAGGACAGGCTCCAAAGCTACAGAGACACCCTGTCATGAAAAACTAACAAAAAAATGTCTAGGGAATATAGCTAAATGGTGAGACACATACACACTTGAGTTCACTCTCCTGTGCTAACGAAAAGCCAAAGTCAGTGCTAATTACAGGTGCCAGGCACAGGAGTTTTACATTAATATTCTCAATTATTCTGCACAATATGAGATTCATGAGAAAACTGGATTATAAAGTGGCATAGACTTCCATTTCCAGAAAGTCAACAGGATATATTTCTTCATCATTGCAAACAATTTATATTTCTAGACAAGGTGGAACTTTTCTTGAGATGGGGGTCTCTTTTGACCCTGCCTCTTTACTGCTCAGATTACACATATGTACCAAAACACCAGGTCTATGATATTTAAAATCATCATAAACCATTATGCAAGAAAGTAAAGAAATCTTAGGCCAGGCCTTGATTGAATTCAGAAACTAGAAAAGTAAAACATGCACTCTTGACCTCAGGAATGCATGCAGATCTGAATTCCACAGCAGTGTGAGAAGTGGGGCCAGTCTAATGGGACACTTCTGCCAGAGTTCTGGGATTCCCAGAGTTTAGATTATCGCACACTCTTATTACTTTACAGACATGCATATAGACACACATACATGCACACACACAAACATACACACACTCTCTCTCACATCCACACGCATGCACACTCACACACACTCATGTTATTTCTCATGAACCAGCAGGAAAGCTGACCATTTCCAATGTGGGCAAGAGTAGTATGGGAAGAAATTGCCACTCTAAGTTTCGGACACATCAGTTCTCGTGCAGATTTGTGGCCTAAATTCAGACTTCTTACATGGTCTAATAAGCTTCTGGTCAACAGTTTAATTCAGATTTGTCCCGGTTTGGACTGGTAATACCCTCAAGTATTCAGTGGAAAGCCTCTTAAAAGTTTTGTCTGACTGAAACACGATTATCAGCATAAAGGGATGGCTTGGAACTTCCAGTGGGGAGGAAAAGACGAGTCAAAGGAAGGAGGACATACACAGTACACACTTCCCTGACACCGCTAAAACTGAAGATGATGAGAAAATGTCTTCAGGGATTTGAGAAAAAAATCACATACTCCCTCCAGAAAAAATACAAATGAAATGCAGGGTAAAATGTAGACATTTCCACAAAAGGGACCTCCTAATAATTTCCCTTTTCCTGGAAATTCCTAGCAGCAATAAATCAAAAGAGATGTAGGACTCAAAAGCATGGAACCATGTTTGGATATAAAATGTCCCCCAGAGTCTCATCTGTTATGGGTGCGGTCCCGCTGCTCGCACCATTTCTGGAGGCAATGAAACTTCAGGAGTGGGCTTCCTTGGAAGAGGTATGTCTGCAGGCAGGGTGTCAGGGCTGCTGTGTCCCTGGGACCGTCCCAGACTCGTGGCCACCATGAGGTGAAAACCTCAAGCACACCTTTTGTCCATGGTGTGGAGCCCTTCTGTGCACCCAGTATCGACAGAACCAAGGCCAAGATGGCAGAATGGAAGCTGCTGGCCAAAATAAACATTTGCTCCTTGGTTTGTGTCCGTACTTAGTTGCAGCATTAATAAAAGTACCACAAGGAGAATCCAACACAGGAGACAGGAGTGGAGAGAAACCCCAAGGAGATAGCTAAAGAACGGTCTCAGGTAGCATCTTGAGGATGAGCTTGCAGAAGAATTAACTTAAGCAGAAGGAAGAGAACCGAGGCTTCAGATGAGCATGGCGATGCATGTGAAACACACACAAATATGTCCAGGGTAATGCTTACTTGTGCAGAACTTGAGGACGAACTCACAATGAGAGTACAGAAAAACAAGCAAAAAAAAAAAAAAAACCTATATTTAAAAGGAACCCAAAAAGGGGAGTAGGGATAATGGTGTATTTTTTTAAATTCTTTTTCAAGACAGGGTTTCTCTGTAACTTGGGAGCCTGTCCTGGAACTCTCTCTGTAGACCAAGTTGGTCTGGAATTCACAGAGATCTGCCTGTCTCTGCCTCCCGAGTGCTGGGATCAAAAGTGTATGCCACCACCACCTGGCATGCTGGTGTATTTTTAAAGAGCTGTCCTAGAATTCTGCATTTGTTCTAAATAATACAGAGTCAATTAATGTCAGACATAAAAACATCATGACAGGAAGAAGCAAGACGCAAGTGAGATAGGAGCATAAAACAGCTTAGTCCTCCTCCTCCTCCTCCTCCTCCAGAGATAAGAGCATAAAACAGCTTAGTCTTCCTCCTCCATGGAAGGAAGTCAGGTAGTCTCCAAGGCTGAGGAAAGTCTAAATACATATGTTATTTAACATAAGAAAATAGGGCCAGTGAGATGGCTCAGCAGGTAAGACTTGCAACAAACCTGATCAAACAAGCGGCCTGGTCAAACCCGAACCCACATATGAAAGGAGAGAGCTAACGCCCACAAGTTGTCCTCCGACCTCTACATGTACGCTGTGGCATGTATGCATGTGTAAATGTGTATGTGCCCAGAAACATACTCACAAATAAATATGAGGAATGAATGTAAATATTAAAAGAAATAAAGAGAAAGATTTAAAATTATTGACCTAATGAAAGAGAGTAGAAAATAACACAGGATGGAATGAAGGGTTGCTGTGTTTAGGATACACTTCACGTTATTAAGTAAACTTCCATTCGAGGAGAGAGTTAATTTAAAAAAGTATTTTAATATAGGCTTAAGCACAAGGATTAAGAGAAAGAGAGCACAAAACTAATATAAGATACAGCGAAGGGTGTCAATATGAGCTTCTTGAAGAAGAGTCATAGAAAACGATACCAATTCTATTTTTAATTAGGAAATGCACATATAAAAACATATACTTCTTTTAAAGGAAAACAATATTTGAAAAGCAAAGTCGTCATTACTCACTCTCTGGTCTTGAGACAAGGTTTTGCTTTGTAGGCCAAGTTGGCCTAAAATTCATAACCCTCCTGTCTCTTTTCCCCTGATGTTGGAATTACCACGTGTGCCACCATGTTAATTTTTCTTTTTGTCATTGCAGAGACATATTTATAGGACAAGCCTTAGATAAGACAGGCTTGGTTCTGTGGAGAAGAAATACTCTTCTCCAGGAGCAAACACTCAGGAGTGGCCAGGAGCTCGGAGGGTACACTATTCTTTTATCTACCAGTGGAACAGGTACAAGACAAAACGTCCGGCACAATTAGGAGAGAAGGAGGCCAATAGACTGCAGGGATGAAAAAAAAAGATATTTCTCAAAGAGCCTGACAGGAGGTTCATCAGCAGAATGTGTTGTCTAGTGACCTGTGTGGGTTCTGATGCCAGGGCGCTTTCCCCTTCGGTTGGGAGCTCAGACTCCCAAATAGCATCAGCCCTTTATCAACAATCACCTCTTGAGTGGGGAGAGAAAACAAATACAACAAGCATACAGATAAACCTGAAAATTCATTCTTCACTATGTTTGATGTCTAGCCTTACCAAACCCCATATAGTAAAACAGTTGGCAAGAGAATACCAAGAACTAGATATTCACATTATTTTGTTATCCTTGCTGTCACACAGCAGATGTGCTAAGAATACTTTTTCAGAGGCCAAAGAAGGGCACACACACAAAAATCATCATCATCCACTGACTTCAGGGTTTCCGGTTTCTTTACTGTCCTTATGGAGATTCCAAATGAAATGATTTTGATGAAGTTCATGTAACTTCTTATCCATGATTACTCCAACATTTCAGTAATAGTGTATATATTTTATGCCTCAAGTACTTTAAATAGGTATTTTAATATGTATGGACTATTTTCATATTTAATATTTTTAAACTAAGCCACAAAATATATGGAGGGATGATTTATGTTCATATCACTCTGCTAGGTGCTGTGTGTGAAGAACAGAAATCTTATATTTATGCCAATTCTTACTTAAGAATATAACATTTTCTTCAACTATAAATAGAACATATATTTTAAAAATTCTTAGTAAAACACCCCCATACACACACTACTATAAAGTAATTTTATAATGCTGATTATATTGTTTTATTTTTCCAGTTAGTTTTAGCAAATGTTTAAGTGTCATATGGGTGCCATCATAAAGTGCAACAAACTGGGGACCTTCAAGCGATAGAAATGCATTATCTCATGGTTCTGGAGGCTAGAATTGTAAATTCAAGCATCAGTAGGACTGGATTCCCTCTGACACGTCAAGGAGAACCCGTTTCGCTTGCTAGCTTCTCTGGTCATTTTTTTTAGCTGTTTTCTTTGGTATTCCTTGACTTTGGGCTGTATTGCTCTAACTTTCACATTGTGTGTCTCTAACTTCAACTGACCAGGTTCTTACAAGAGCTCTAGTTGTGTTGCACTCACTGGTTCTTTTCTTGTCAACTTGATGTAACCTAGACTCACCTGGGAAGAGGGACCTCCAACTAAGAATCTCTTTCATTGGCCTATCTGATGTCTGTGGGGGCATTGTATTGATTACCAGTGTTTGCAGTTCTCAGCCCACTGTGGATGGTACCATCTCTAAGCAGGTGGACCTGAGTTGCATTTAAAATAAAAAAGCTAGCTGAGCATAAACATCAGGGAACAAGCCAGTGTGTGGCCTTCCCCTGTGATCCCCACCTTGAGGTCCTCAGCTGGCGTCCCTGTGATGGACTGTGACCTGTAAGTGTAAGTTGAAAGAAATTCTCTCCTCCCTAAACTGTTTTTGGTCAGCGTTTTATCACAGCAACAGAATAAAAACACTAGTCATAGGAGACTATGCAGCCTACTCCAGTATGACATCACCTAACCAAACATGTCTGCAATAATCCTATCTCCAATTGACAGTCACACTGAGGTACATATATGTGCTGTTCAAGTTATAACACCACAATCAAATTTTAGGAGACTATTAGAAGAGGTAGAATGAGCTATTTATAACTTATTTTTTTAAATAATAAAACTATCATTCAAATTTTGATGTGCACAACATAACATAGGAAATGAGCTACTTTCCTTAAAGTTGCCTATTACCTCAGTTCTTGATGATTATTTGGGGCTGATGTATCATAAAAAGTATTTACACCTAAGTTCCCCTGGATTAAAAACTAATTGATTAAATCAGAATTCCATGCAAATGTTAATTATGTTGTAGATGAAGCACAGTAATTATGTAGTGATTGTATTTAATGGAATATTTTCATGAATCATAATCAGAATATTGCATAATAAGCCTGAAAACAGCCGCATTGAATACCTAATGCATTTCACAAAATACACTATACCAAGAACTGCTAAGACAGGTGAAAAATCTCATGAAGATACGTTTGAAGTTCATTGAAGGCAGATTCTATTTAACTCCTTGCTTCCAACCCCTGACACTGTATCACAACGGTGACCTATAGGACTGTGTCCTCTTTCCCTAGTGGATGCCCTATGGGGACCTCTTCAAGAGCATCTATTCTTGCTGTGACAATCCAGCATAGGTGAAGCAAGCACATCCAATTACAGCTGAAGACATTATAGTATGTAGACACGATAATTAGCCTTATAATTTAATTATACATTAAACTAAGTAGCTAACTTCATGACCTAGTGATATAGCAGTGAACCAGTGGGTTCTCAGCTTCAAACTGACTGAACAGTAAATGTCTCCCCAACTGGAAAGAATTAAAAAAATTAGCAACCTTCTCTCTCAGCGAGCTGGCAGACAAGTGTGCATACTCCGGGAAAACACATTAGCAACAACCAAATGATTGGTATGAGGATCAGTTACTGCTATGGTCTGAGTAGAAACCCCAAATGCCATATGGTGAAAATTCAGTCCCCAAGTTCACACACAAGCAGTGAATATAGGCTCGTAAAGAGGTTAAATAAATAAAAAGAGGTAACTAGAGTTGGATAAGCTCTTACAGAAGGGGCCCTGTGATGGCTTTAGAGCTTTGTAAGAAGTCTGAGTTAGTGGGGCTTGCTATCTCATCACATGATGGCCTCTATCATGTTTTGATGCAACAAAAGGCCCTCGCCACAGGCCAGCACCACTCTCTTGAATTCTCAGTCTCCAAACTGCAGTCTCAACAAGCCTTTTGTGATCAGCCTAGTCAGTTGTATTATAGCGATAGCTAGCGCAAAGTCAGTTACCAAATTTCATTACAGTTACTCTTCTGCAGAGGCATGAATGGCTGCTACCCTGGTTAGAACGCTTCAGTTACTGAAGCTGTTTACAGCACATTAAGAAAGACTGTCTGATGTTTGTCTGATGTTGCAGAAGTTATGCTGTTAGGTGTATTTTTATACATCTATCTGTTTGCAGAATTATTGGCCTAAAAGTACCCGTTTGATGGTTTCTGGTATGAAAATTGATGGTTTATTGCCTTTGTATCATGATCAAAAAATAGCATGAAGGAATTAGTATTTAATGTGCTACTTCATGTATCATGAGCTCTCATGAGAGACACATAAGGACACCCTAAAAGAGGCAATGCTTGCTCCATTCTCAAGGAGAATCCAAAAATCAACTATTTCCAAGAATAACGCTAAGTAGAATTTACTGCCTCCAAACTAATTCTGTACTGAGAACTAAAAACCACACTCATGCTCTTTTGTTACACTGTCAAATATAAACACGAGTCTTTCTTCTTCTTTCAAAACACACGGGGTCTATTCATTTTTATTTGTTGCCTCTAGTCAAGATGCTTTTATACAGAAGTCTCTTTGAATAACCATCAAAATTTCAACCACAAATCTTAGGGCAACTGTATACTTGGTTAAGATCAGTCAACTATTTTAGGAAGTACTTAAAATATCTCTAGCAAAGGTGTCTGTCTTATGACTGGCTACGTGTTCCCCATGCACCAGCATTTCCCTTCCCTGTAGTACTGGAGAGAGTTTTAGCTTTTCTTACTTCAGTCTCTAGTGTTTGCCTCCCTCCTGGGTTCTGCTTCACTAGCCCAGTTCTTGAGTTGAATGATGGAAAATGGGAGATGAGGAAAACAAACCAGGAGCAGGGGGATCTTCAGATGAAGCATGGGAAGTTTACTAGGAGCCATGCAGAGTGGAGGCATGAGCAAGACATTTAATAGGAATATAAAGAAAGGCTATTTTAAGATTCATTGTTGAGAATTATATATCATTTTTATCACATTCAAAGAAAAAATTTGAAAATTTAGAATTCTTAGCTATATTCTTTGAAATATATAATCATTTTTGAAATAAACTTTCTAACACTCAAATCTATAATCAAACTGAAAGTTCAGCATACACAAAGCCTTGGTTTCAATCCCCAACACCACAAAGGTGAAAGGATTGTAGTGGACATTTGCCTTGACTTGCAAGAGTGACTAGAAACCACTGACTGCTGTTGTCATGTTTATGAAGGCAGAGCCGTAAGTATCCTGCTTTGCCAAGAGAGAACCCAGAGAATGTAGCTCTCCAATCTCCTCTGCAACAGACAGGTGTAACAGTACTTCCTAGTCAGGACCACCAGGCCACAAATAACAGCACAGAGACATATTAATTATGAAATCTTGGCCTTAGCTTAGGCTTGTTCCTAACTAGTTTTTATAACTTAAATTAACTCATTTATATTCATCTATGCTCAGCCATGTGGCAGTACCTCTCTTTCATCTTGCACCTCCTGTTTTCTCTACTCTGACTGATGACTCCACCTTTCTTCTTCCCAGAGTCCTCCCTGTCCCCGGAAGTCACACCTAACCTCTTCCTGCCTGTTAGTCATTCAGCTCTTTACTACACCAATCACAGCAATACACCTTCACACAGTGTACAAATATCCCATAACATACAGGCATGTAACCGAGAGTTCTCCAATAAGAATCAGTTATGACACACGCTCTCTTATTGGCCAGGTATCCCTAGAGAATATACTTGCTGTTAAATTTTCTAACTTCAAAACAGAGAAAAAGTACGAAATGTGTGAAACTGTTATAAAATAAATAACATCCCCTTCACTACAATCTACTTGGTCAAAGTATAGATCTGCTCTCTCACTGTGTGTGTCTCTATGTACCTCTCTCTCTCTCTCTCTCTCTCTCTCTCAGTGTGGGAGGCCCTTCTGTCTATGTGTTGCTTTTGTTCGTTAATGAATAAAGAAACTGGCTTGGCCTATAGCATGGGAGGAGG